>VMDO01013326.1:0-58684 GCA_007922755.1 Pedetes capensis
ACTAGCAAGCTTTTGCCAAGCAAGGGAACAATCAACAGATAAAGTGGGACGTACCTAGAGAATAAGAGAAAATATCTGCAAAACAAAATTAGTTCTAACAAGGAACTAATATACAGAATACACAAGGAACTTAATTCAACAGCAACATAAATAATAATCTGATTTTTTTAAATGGGCAAGTGACCTGAATATTTTTCAAAAGAATATATACAAACAGCCAATGAGTATATGAAAAAAATTTCAATATTACTAATCATCAGGGAAATGTATGTAAATCAAAAGCACAACGCACACATAGTATGGTGGCCCATTCCTATAATCCCAGCAACTTGGGAGGCAGAGCCAGGATAATTGCAAGTTTGAGGCCAGAGGCAGCCTGCACAATTTAACGCAACGCTGACTCAAAATAAAAGGTAAAAAAAAAAAAAAAAAAGGCGTTGGAGGCCCAGCCCCACAGTAGAGTACTTGCAAAGTATCTGTGAGCACCTGCGCTAAACCCCCAAGTACTGAGCGACAATAAAGAAGTATAATGCAATATCCTCTCACCTCAGTTAGAATGCCTATAATCAAAAAGACTAACAAAGGCTGGTGAGGAAGGGCAAAAAGAGGAACTCGTATATACTGTTGGTGGGAAAATGGCATGGAGGTTCCTCAAAAATCTAAAAATAGAACTACCATATAATACAGACATCCCACTACCAGATATATTCCCAAAGGAAATGAAATCGATGTCAAAGCGATACCTGCACTCTCATGCTTATTGCAGCACTGTTCCCAACAGCCTAGATACGGAATCAACCAAAGCATCCACCAACAGATAAATGGATTTAAAAAGTGGTATGTATCCACGAAGGAAAACCTGTCATTTACACAACAGGGGTAGACCTGGAGCACATCAGGTTAAGTGCAATATACCAAGCAGACATACTGCACGTTCTTACTTTTTAGCTTACATAGAAGCTAAAAAATGTTGATTTCCTAGACGTAGAGAATGAAATAGCAGTCATTAGGAGCTAGACAGGGTAGGAGGGAGAAAAGATCCTGGGACGCTGGAGATGGGTTCTGAAATACAGTTAGACAGGATAGTAAGTTGTAATGTTCTATAGTACAGTAGAGTGACTACAGTCCATAACTATCTATTATATGTTTTACAAAGAAATACATGAGAAGAGTTTGAAGCTTCCCAACACAAAAATATGATAAACTTTTTTCCCCTTTTTTCATAAAGGTCGCTGGGGTACAGAGTAATACAGCATCTGCTTTTTCCATTATGCAAGTATTACATCACTTTTGGTTACACTTTCATCAACTTTCAAAGTTTATGGAACCTTTTGACTCATATGTAGTAGAAACTCATATGTGTATATGGGTTGTATTCCCCTATTTTTCCTGTGTACTCATGAAGTTGTATCATTTACATTGAGATTATCCTTTCTCCCTTTATCCCTTTACATTTTTTCTTCTCCTCTTTCCACCTTCTACAACCTTCACTTATGATAAATGTTTAAGGGGAGACACACACTAATCACTCTGATTTGATCATCACATATTATATGAATGTATCAAATTATTGTATTGCATCTACACATCTACACATCTATAATTATTAGGGTACACATCTACAATTATTAGGTATCAATTTAAAAAGGTTTTTTAAAGTACTAGTTACCTTGAGCTCTGCATAAAGTTCCATCAGGCTATGAGTTCTCCAAGACCAGTACAGCCAGTCCCCAGTTACAATGATTCAACTTACGACTTTTCAACTTTATGGTGGTACTAAAATCATAAGCACTCAGTAGCAGTCATACTTTAGGTTCTGAATTTGGCCTTTTCCTAGGTTACCAATGTGAAATACTATCATTTCTCATGGGTTTTCAATGGCTGATTATTTTGGGATTGCTTCAGGAGTGGATTGCCACATCCTTCTCCCATTTTTGTGGTGCTAGGGATTGAACCTAGGTCCTCAGAGTGTGGAGCAGCACTCTACCAAATGAGTTAAAACTCGGTCCTAATGACTTAAACATCAATTGTTGTTAGGTGCCATGGGGAGAAAAGGCCTTTTAAAAGAGGCTAAGTTTAAGATAAGAACCTCAAAGGCAAATAGAAGGAACAAGGTGCCCAACAGCAGTACAGACTACTTCCCGGGCAGAAGAAATGGCTACTACAGAAAGTGAGATTGAAACAGGATTGTAACTAGGGGTCCAAAACCAGCCAGCATGGCTGAGGAGTACTCAGGATGGATAGCAGCACTCCACGGGCAGAGAGAGGCCAGAGCCAGGTCATTTGGTGCTTTGTCACATAAGGGAAATGGAGTACAGATAGCTGGAGAAAACAAAGATTTGACACGCATTCTAGAAATGACGAGAAAAGATTTATAGATGAACTGAATAAAAAGGGTAAAAGAAATAATCTCTACATTTTTAGGTTGAGCAGCTTGAAAAATAATGGCTTAGTTTACCAAGACGGAGAACACTTAGGAGGGACATGTTTGCAAAAGGAATTGTTGATGTTAGGTACTGTCAAGTAGGGTCTGACTCACAGCAACCCTTCATACAGTAGAACAAAACACTCCCTAACACGGTGCCATGCCTGGTACTATGTCAATGCTTCTCTGCTATTCATAGGGTTTTTGATGGCTGATTGTTTCAGGAGTGGGCTGCCAGGTCCTTCTCCCTAGCTTATACCACCTGGTATTCCCAGGTGGTCTCCTATCCAAGAATTAACTAGACCCAATCTTGCTTAACTTCTGAGATCAGACAGGACCGGATGCCAGGGTGGTACAGCTGTAGACTGCAAAAGGAAGAGGAGGAGAAAGTAAGAGTTCTGTTTGGTCAGGTTACATGTGAGATGCTCAGCATATACCCACTTGGAAATGCTCAGTGGGCACCTGGACCACAATCAGAAATCCTGGGGAGATCCTCCCTTTCTCTGATTTCACTGAAGACAGAAGATAAAGCAGCAAGAGGAAAAGAGCTTTTGGAATGTACAGTGCAAGTATTTGGTAATATAAAACAGTGAGACAAACTGCTGTGCTCTTCATGAAACTATTTCACTTATGAAATCTGAAGATCATCTTTGCAGCCCGTCATGATACAGAGAGTAATCTTCAAGGTCAATGCGATTCATGCCAAGGGAATTGAGTGATATCATATGGTTTCCATTTCCTGAATCTTATAAGATTATAGGGTAGGATCTAATAAGAAGAAATCAGAGCTCCCTCTAAGATAAAGCTTATAAGTGCTTCTGAAAATTCTATTTGACATGAAGGAAGCCCATTACATACCCAATACAAGACAGAAATATCTTCTATCTACAAATAAAATAGCAATCAAACTACCTGCTGCCTAATAGGAATTTCTCTAGAAACTGTCAGAAATAATGTTTTTAGAGTTATAGTGACTGGCAACAAAGAGGTGGACGTAGAGTAAAATGAAGACTAAAAGTACAAAATGGATTAGATCATTAAATAGTACGTTTTTTTAAAGTAAATTCTAGGTAATGTGAGTCAAGCTGATTATAATTTAGTATGATAAGGTTTCTTAATCAAATAGCTAATTTAAGAATAGATATCAAAATCAGAAAGAGATAAGCAACCATGTCTGTACGTATATGTTCTTACTCTTTAATAAACAAAAGCAATATTGTAAAAGACAAATTTTAGGAAAGATAAGTACTAAAGCGGCAAAAGGACCTGGCAATCCACTCCCGAAACAGTCACTGAAAACCCTAGGAGGGCTGCTATGATTCGGAGATGACTTGATGGCACCTAACAACAACAAGAAGTAAAATGCATCAAGCAGCCACTAAATATCAAGTATTTTGCATGTAACACCTTACTTAATCCTCATAATACAGGTAGGTTTTACTATCCTGATTTTTATAGAGAAGTTAACTGTGTCTCAAAAAGATGTAATGTAACCTGCTCAGGATCACACAGGTGGTAAACAAGAGGGCCAGGATTAGATTCTGGGTATTGCTGACCACAGCTGTACACCCTTTCAACAGCTCTTACAGAGGTCAACAGCCCATAGGAGTCCAAAAGCCTCATGCCTGTCATCCCTTCAACCCACATGAACCTTTTTGAAAATTTGACTGTTAAATTAGCCCAAAATCAACGGCGAGATAGATCCCTGAAAAGGACAGTATCAGATATGCAAAACAAGAAGTTGAGTTTGGCTAAAAAAAAACAACAAAATTTTTACCAGGTACTATAATACTCATCAAATCAAATTAATACAAAAAAATTAATCAAAGAACCTAAAGGGAAATTAGTCAAGGAAAAAACTCAAGTTACATGTTGAAGCTCACTTATCAAATGCTTACACTTAGGGAGCCAAGATAAAGGAAAGGTGATGATTCATGTTAGGAAAGAATCATTTCTTAAATAATTTTATCACTTAAGAGCAAAAATGCTAAACGCTTTCTTTTTCATCACAATATTCTACACCCTATATTCCAAATAATTGAACTACAGTCCCAAGGTGATGGCTACAGCTGACCAGCTCAGCTAACTTAAAACACTATACACTGTAGTGGCGCCATGAGAAAGAGAAGAAATCTGAAATACTGGATAGTACATTCCTTCCCTAATAATAATTTAATTTCTTTTGGTTGTTGAATTTCTTTATAAATTCACTGTCTGGTATATTCTACTCCAAGGTTCTTTATTTTTCTCTTCAACGTTCTTTAAAGAAAAACCTGGATATCAAGATCTTTCTTTCAATTTAAGCAGTCAGAACAAATTACTTTCAACCACAGAATATACTGACACATTAGTAGTCAGAGTACAACTCAAGTATGCAGACATAGAAAGAAAAATGCAGGACTCACACTTAATTCAAAAAAACAACAGAAACAAAAAATAAATCCAGGAGGAATGACAAGGGTTAAAACACATAAAACATTCAAAGACGTTGGAAACTAATTTTCCAAAATCAAGATAACTGGCTTTTGTATTTGGCAATATTGGTAGTTTCTAGCTAAAAATACCAGTAAAAAGCTCAGCTATAAACTCAGTACATGCTTTAAAATGGTTATTAAATTTCACTTAGTAAACATGCAATAAAAGAATCTCCCACAATGATAATGCTCAAGGAACATAATGGAAAGCAAATAATTTCCAATATAAATGCAGGATTTCTAAATTAGTAAATAAATTATACATGCAAACCATTTGAAGTATTTATTATTTTAACAGATAAAAGTTTAAAGTATTTCCTTATAGTCTTACTAAGTTTTGCTGAACCCCCCCCAAAATGTAAATATTGAAAGTAATTTATAAAGAGTCACTCTTTTCTTTTCTTTCTTTCTTTTTCTTGTTTTCCAGTACAGGAGGATTAAAGGGAGGGCATTGTGCATGCTAGGCAAGTGCTCTACCACTCAGCAAAACCCCTAAGCTACACCCCCTTTTTATTTTCTATTTGGAGATGGGGTCTTGCTAAATTGCACAAGCTGCCGTTGGCCCCAGCATGGCTCCCGGCTTTAACTATTTAAGAAGGATTATAACACTGACATTTGGTATTTTTCTATTTTGTTCTTGGCACATTTGATTTCAAGTGAATAAGATGACGCTGGAAAAGCTTCTTATATGTTGACTTCAAACTCTACATAATGCTGAAGCATATTTCTTGATTTTTGAAATTTTCAGGACTACCAATGCATTAAAAGCTTATCATTCGCATTCTACTTCCCCCTTACTAGTGAAAGACTTTGCTAGCACTGAACGCCTCACTCTTACTAGGAAAGCCATGAAAGAAAAAAACTAGTTCATAAAGAAAAAACACAGTTCCAGGACATCTGTTCTTCTCTTCTTTCAGTTCAAAGATAAAATTAAAAATCAATTGGCATTGTTGTACTATTTTGTCAATTAGCACATGGCAACTAAAGGCAGGGATCATTTTAGTTCCTTAAGTAAAAGTTTTGTTTTCTCCTGTTTGATTCATCCTTTTATCTGTTTTAAGAGTTCCTCCTCTACCTTTTCAAAACAGAATTTGAAATACAAATGGAAGTGAAGGGAGAATCACTTCTGAATGGGTATGGAGGAGCTCAAAAGAAAGCTTCAGCTCTGTTTCTGGGGGCTCACCTCACATCTACCTGGCAATGGACACTGAGGCTTGAATACTCTGCTTAGGACACACTAAGGACAAAGCAGTCTTTTGATAAACACATTCTTCTAGTGTTCCGACATGCAGGTTTTAAATGGCCTAAGGCAGTAACAGTCTATAGAATAGAGCCCTAAACATTTCAGCTCTATGGCCATTTCACAAAACCTGTTTCTTCTTCTGTAAGGTAAGACTGAATGCATCCAAAGGCCAGGGTTCGTAAAGGGAATCCATACGTGATCAATCCTGGGGCCATAAACTACCTCAAAGTTGTTTTCAAATTCCTGTGCTCTCATTTAGGGAGTTGACTCCACAGCTCCCAACCAGCTCTCACACAACAGTCTCAGAGTCACTGTACCAACTTCTCCCCTGGTCCTGGCACCAAGAAGCCATATGATAAAGTACAAAGCTCAAAGCTTTGAAACACAGTCTGAGGACTTGGGGCAAGTCGCTTCCTATCTATGAAAATGTCTATGAAATGATAATACCTACTTTACAGAGAGCTCATAGACAGTACATGAGTGGAATGCTGACCCCAAATTCCTAATTTATATGAGTTGCTTCCATTGTCTAAGAAGACAAAAAACATGTAAGAATCTACACTTTGTACCCATTTAACAACAGAGGCTCCCAGGTAGTAAGGAATGGACTGGGCTGCCCCTTGTTAAACAGCTTCAACGTGTCAGGACAGGGCCTCCACTCTCCCCTTCTCGTGCACCAGGCCACAAAAATGTGACAGGCCACATTCAAAAGACAACGGAAACTTGAGCCTAATGCTTACTGAAATGGGTGTTCAGGGCTGGGCCCACTGAAGAGGAAATAAAACCAAAATGCTATCCCATGGTGACATCAAATTTCAGAAAGGAAGGTATTTAAAATTACCAAGAGACCCTTTGGGGTCTACATACTTACCAGACCTTAAGAAAGCAGGCGGACGGGAGACGACTGCATCAGGTGAGTTGGCCATTTCAAACTGTTGACTCTAATCATAAGCGTCGCAGGCTAAGCTACAGCAATTTTAAAATTGTTTAGTGAAGGTTAGAGGCAATCAGCATTAGATTAATTGAAAGCAGTGTGAGCAGTTATT
Organism: Pedetes capensis; assembly: GCA_007922755.1. Classification (NCBI taxonomy): domain Eukaryota; kingdom Metazoa; phylum Chordata; class Mammalia; order Rodentia; family Pedetidae; genus Pedetes; species Pedetes capensis. The sequence goes on from VMDO01013326.1 coordinate 7,189, forward strand.
AACGTGATGCAGTTGGCAACAAAAGGCAATAATTGATGATCATTATGTAATTTTATTTTCTATTTTATGATCTGAAAATTTGATTTCCTTTAATAGATTAATTTGCTTATGGGAATGAGGCCGGAAGTATAACATCCACTTATTAAATACTACATATGAGTAGCATCCTTCATTGTACAGTGAAGTATTATGCTACTATGTAACAATGCTTAGAACTCTGCAGAGGAGACTATACCAGATACAGGTTAGTTCAGGTTTTAAGCTAAGCTCTGCTTATGCATTCCTCTAAGAGTCGCAAATGGAATCAAGTTAATTCTTTTTAATGACATAGGAAGAAAATAATTGCTCAAGAGACTTTATCATCTCAAACCTTAAATATAACTACTAATTTGAAGGACTGGCTTCAACTGGTACCACTTTTACTATTATGATGTAAACACATAGAATCATTCAACACTGACACTAACCACTTAAGTACTTTGCACATGAAATTGGATTTAAGTGACAGCATTCAACAACAGTTAAAACAGATTTTTTTTTCTCAGTTAAGAAAACAGAAGATGTTGAAAGCTTACTGTTATAACATGCATTTAAATGAAAACTAAAGACTGGAGAAGAAAATAAACTCTGTGCTTATTAAAAGAAAAGAGAAATGCTGGAAAAATGTTGGGGGCACTGCTCAGTTCCCTGTAAGAAAATTCTGGTTATTCTCTTTGTCCAGATGTAACCAATTCAATAACACCTTTGTATAACCTAGATAACCACATTGTTAGTAAACAACTCAGTATTTCTATACGACACAAAAAGTTAAAAGAAAGTGTAAAAACCAAGTGACTATTTCAAGTAACTCTACTGATTCCAAAATGTACTACTTTCTGAAAAATTCTCTCACATTTTGTGGGTGGTAATTTTACTATAACTTTAATAAACAAAATTTTAAATTGGCAACAAAATTAATTTATGAAACAAGATAACTTTCTACAAATCTTAAAGAAAGAAAGAAAAAAGTAACTTAGCATAATAGACAACTAAAAACTGTGTAAATGAGAAATGCCCAAAACATAATAGGGGCGTTTCAATGGAGGGGAACGAAAAAAAAAAAAAAGAAAAGAAAGAAAAAACTCCTAATGCAAATCCAAAGCTAAATTTCCTAAGCAGTCTTTGGCATTCCCTAATATTTGCACATATTTCCTCGATCCTTTACAAAGGAAGGTCCTCAGTGGACGACTTGTGGATACACCGCCTCTCCTGTTTACGAGCACACTTTTTGCTCAAGATTATATCGAGCCAGCCAAGAAATAAGGGAAGCTCTGATCTCCACTCTGGGAGAGGTTATCAGCCACAAGCGCTAACTTTAAAGTCCTGAGTCTGCATTTTGAAAGTCAGTTCAGGACACTTGAATTGCTGGCACCTTCTGAAGATCGCAGGCCACAAGTGGAAGCTGCCGGCCCTAGGGCCACTTGCCCCGGGAAGGGGCCCACTACATTCTGAGCCCTGTGCGCTCAGCTTAACTTCCTTTGTGGCCAAGGCTCTGTCTCCCTCAACCTTTGCCCCACTGACACCTAGCAATGGCTCAGAACTGGTGGGGAATGTAAAAAAGGTACATGAAATAAGCCAACTGGGCCAGATCGTAGTCCTATCTAGAACTGAAGGCCTTGGCTTATCAGGGAACATACCTAAGGAGTCCACACTACCTCTCCCTAGAATGTGCCGCCGCCTGATTTCTAGGGCAGGCCTGCAGGAGAAGGCAGCTGCCTCTACTTTTTTGGGGAAAATACGGAATAAGTTGCGGAAGACACACAGTGGAGCTGGGTCCAGCATTTAATTTTTTTTCTTTTTTCTTTTTTCGGTACTGGGGGTTGGACTCAGGGCCTAGCACCTGCATACTTTGCAAGTGCTGAACCACTGAGCTGCACCCCAGCCCACTTTTTTACTTTTTGAGACAGGGTCTCGCTAAGTTTCGAAGACTGCCTCTGGTCTCGAACTTGCGATCCTCCTGCCTCTGCCTCCTGGGCCGCAGGTATGACCGGCGTGCGTCACCACACCCGAGCAACTAACTTTTTAAGCCGGGGGAGAGGAGCCGTCACGGGCCGGGCCGGGTCTGCCGCCCGCTTTCCGAAGCGAACCTCGCGGGGCACAGGTTCGCGCCCACGACCCCCACGGGCCTCCCGCCCACAGCGCTCGACGGGGAGGCACCACCCTGCAGGGCTCGGGGCGCCGCCCCAGGCCGCCAAACCTGAGCGCTTGGTCCGGGCTCTTCGCTCCAAGACCTTCCAGCCCACTTCGGCCATGAGCCCCGCCGACCCCGCCATCGCGCTCTGGCCCGCGGCGTCGGCAGCCGCCCGTCAGCGCCGCCCGCCGGCCCCGCCCCTCGGGCCCCGCCCCCTCGCGCGACACTGTCGGGAGACGCGCCGCCGGAAGTGAGCGCGAGGGCGCGCCCCGCCCGAGCTCCGCGGGGCCTCCCCGCAGTCGCAGGGGGATCCTGAGGGCGGAGGGCGACCCGAGGGCGGCGGCGATCCGGGCGCTGCTCTAGGCCGTGCGCGCTCTCTCCCCACGGCGGGCCGCGCGGTGCTTTGCGGCTGCCGTCAAGCGCGGCGCGGCGCCGGCGGGCGGGGGCCGAGGGGCTGCCATGGCGGCGGCGGGCCGGCTGCCGAACTCCTGGGCGCTGCTGGCGCCGCTGCTGGCGGGGCTCGCGCTGCTGGGAGTCGGGCCGGCCCCGGCGCGGGCGCTGCACAACGTCACGGCCGAGCTCTTCGGGGCCGAGGCCTGGGGCGCGCTGGCGGCCTTCGGGGACCTCAACTCCGACAAGCAGACGGACCTCTTCGTGCTGCGGGAAAGTCAGTGCCTGCCGGGCCCCTCCCCGTCCGCGGTCCGTGCGCCGCCCCCGGTGTCCCACGGCCCCTGGTCCCGGGGGCCGGGGCGGTGCATCTCCCAACCCCCTCTCCCGGCCCTGGGCGCCCCCTTCCTCTCCAGCATCCTTGACAGCTTGCCCCTTTCCAACCCCAGACCCTGACCTGGCCGCCCAGGGTTGGACCTGCTCCCCAAAGCCCTGACAGCACCCCAGTGTTTTCCCTCACGAGCCCGCGCCTCCGTGGGAGTCTTGGTAGCAGGCCTCTGCGTTCCCTCCCTAGGCTCCTCATTCCATTGTGCTTTGCCAGCCTGCCTTCCCCTTTGATGAGCGGGGAAAGATGCGGCCTGGCAGCCTCTTGTGGAGGACTCCTTGCCTCCTTTTCCTAAATCACCTGCCCTTCGTTTTGTCGGGATCCCAGTTTTCTTTGAAGCTGCTGGGCCCTCCCAAGGTTCCAAACTCCCCACAGCTCACACAAGCATTTTGCAGGGACATTGGATAAACTGAGTGCCTCCTTGGGGAAGCATTCTCAAACCACAGTCTTCTCCATCACCAGCTTCCTGGTCTTTGATGTACACCTGACCCTTCCTCACCTTGGTCACCATCCTAGTTTTACACATTTCTCCTTTGCCGATTTGCGATTCTTGAATATTCGCTTTAACCGTCACTTTTGTAAATCTGGATGCTGATAATGGGCTGGGGATCTTAGCATTTTTGAATATCCACCAAAGCAGGTATTACTTAAAGTTCAAGCCCATGAAGGAAGAAAGTGAAGAGGTGATACAGATGTTGAGTGACAGGATCCTGATCCAGGCTTTTGGGGGCACTTTCCAGTTCCCAAAGCCTCCTGTAGACCTTGCCATTATTTCGTATTTTGCATGACTTCCCATATTGCAAGAAGTGTGCATACTGTCAAACCACTAGTCATTCCAAACAAACTGTGTGCAGAGACTCTGCTTAACTTTTTAAAGATGGCCTGTGATTTATTTGTTTGTTTGCATTACCAGCGGTTGAACACATGTACATGGTAGGCAAGTGATCCACCGCTGAACTTCACCCCCAAACCTTCCTTTTTATTTATTTTTTATTTTGAGACATGGTCTTGCTGTTGTTCAGGCTGGCTGTGTATGGCCTGTGTTTGATTAAACAGTTTTAAAAGTCATCCCAGCAAGTGCTAATGGAGCACCGAGAATGCATGAACCAGGGAGATAGTTCCATGGACACCATAGGAGGTCTTGAGGATTTTGTGTTTACATGTTTAATCGTTTTCTTGTTACTTGTTAGATACCTAAAGTAGGAGTTTCTGCATCCTTGATATGAAGGACCACCATCTGTGTGAAGTAAACAGCCATATACTAAATAGCCTTATAGTGGGAATGAGGTTTAGCTTGGTAGAGTGCTGCTTTGCACTCTCTGAGGACCCAGGTTCGCTCCTCAGCACCGCAAAAACAGAAGGATGTGGCAATCCACTCCTGAAGGAATCCTGAAACAATCAGCCATAGAAAACCTTATGACTGACTCAAAGGCACCTAGTAACAACAGCAAACAGCCATTCAAGGGGCAGCATCGCTGGGTTTAGGGAACACAAGGCTTGACAAACAGTATAATGTGGAATAAAGTTTTGGGGTGTTTGGTTTTTTGGTTTGGGGGTTTTTTTCTTGTTTGGTTTTGTTGTTCGGTTTTGTGGGGGGGGGGTTGTTTGTAGTACTGGAATCAAATCCATGACCTCATGCATGGTATCTTGTAGTGTAGTTTTAAGGCATATTCTTTATGTGGTTCTTGTAGTTCAACTAAGCTAACTCTTGGCAGATTCCTTTGGCTTCAGTTGGTCTTGATTTATTATATTGGACCCAGTTACCTTTCCTCTGCTGTTTGGAACATTGAACTATTAGGTCCCCACTCCAGTAGATTAGTATGCTTATCCTTGAGAGGGCAGATGAACTGGAATAGAGTAAAAATTTTCTTGTTGAGAACAGTGCCCAGAAAGCTTATCACTACTAACTAGATGTTTTACCAGGAACCATTTTTCTAATATCATATATTTGCTTCTTTTAGGAAATGATTTAATCGTCTTTCTGGCAGACCAGAATGCACCCTATTTTAAACCCAAAGTAAAGGTATCCTTGAAGTAAGTACAAATGTCTGTTTTTGTAAGGCGCCATTCATTAGTATAGTATGGATGTGCAGTAGCTGGTTAGATTGTTTTTGAAGAAGTCTTTCACCTGTGGAGTTCACAGAATTCCTAATTATGTGGTATGAGTAGAAAATAATGTGTTAGGAAAAGTAATAAAAGTACGAAAGTTTGAAAGTGATTTCCTTTTAAAGAAATAAATAACTCTGAGTGGCCTGGGGGCCCGGATTACTCACAGGAGGCTCTTCACGTTGTTCTGCATCTAGGAGAAAGGAGAATGGGTTTGCAGGGGGGAAAAGATCAATGACTTCTTGTAATTTTCATACTAATAAATGATGAGATTTTAAGATTGTGAAGGAATTCAAATGAAGCTTTTGAAATAACCTGAATTTTTTAAATGATATTCAAATAGTAGTTCTTACTTTTCTTTTTTGTGGTTGGCATTACAACAATGACCCTCTATGATAGTGAACCAACCCAATTTTAAAGCTACAGGAAGCAAAGGTTGGCTGCTGTCTCCATTAAAAGAGGAAGAGGTGGGTCAGTGTGAGCCAAAGCAGCAGGCCCCAGAAAGACATGGAATTTTAGCTTCAACATAGTATAAGTAAAATATAGGAAAAGGCATTCAGGTTTGGGGACACAAGAAATGGTGATGAAAACAGCATCTTGTGAAGCAGGCATGGGAAGGTTTGCCTTACAGAAGAGGAACATATGCTGTGGAAAGTTAGGATCTGGAAAGAAGAGATCAGAACAGAGTAGGAGTCTTCATGGGTATCATAAAGACATTCGACTCAATCCCATAAGGAGACGGTAACTGTTACAGGTTCTTGTGCAAAGCAGAGTTGATGAAAATAGTATTTTAAGTTGATTTATTTGTTAACTATATATAAGATAGATTGGTATGTAGATCAGGGAACTACTTGAGAAGCTATTTTTTTTAAATCCCTATGTGGGCTAAGTAGTATTTAATTTGAATTCAAATACATATTTCAGATATTGGTCTTGAATGACAACATTGAGAGGAAAGTTATAAATGAGTAAGCCGGAATTTATTCCCCTTGATAAATATTTCTGAGTACTGTATGTCAGCCATGTTTGGAGTGGGAAAGAAACAAGAGGATAAATGCTGTATACAAAAAAATAAACTAAATTATTAGAAGTGATTTTTCTAGAAAAATTGTAAGAAAATATATAGAATATAAAGGGCTTGGGTTCAGCTAAGTTTAAGCAAAAATACCAATTAATTTATTTTTCTTTGATTAATGCAGTATTGTTTTATATACTCTTAAAATTTAGGAACTTGTTTCTATTTCAGTGTAAAAAATTTTTAAATTAAAACAACTATCATTTCCTCTTTTAATCCCACACTCCTCTTTCTCTTAGATGCAGCCACTTTTAGCTGTTTCTTCTAATGTTGCTTTTCATGTTTTAAAATAAATTTTTACACTGTAATTGAGATTAATTGATTGATTGATTGTGGAATTGGGGCTCAAACCCAGAGTTTCACCCATTCTAGATAAGTACTCTACCACGGAACTATACCCCCAGGCCTGTACTGTGATTTTTTGAGTTACGTTTTTTTATCTTCTTCTTGGATTTTTTGTTTGTTTGTTTTTGGTCATCATTGCTGAAGGTTTGGCATCTTTAAATTATCTCCATTTACCCAATATAGTCATAATTTTTAGTTAAGTTAGTAATCAGTGTTTCTATTTTACCATGTAGTTTCTGTGTACTTCAGACCCAAGTGGTATACAATACTTGGTTTCTTATATAGCTTCCCCCATGAGTAAATGATTGCTTTCTAACAACATAGCTTGCATAGTTTTCTCGGTATGATCCTTAATTCCTTTGCCAGTGTTCCATCCTGTTGGCCATATACCACAATGCATTTTGTTGCCCTCTGTACTCCTGATCAAGCTGGACTCATCCTCCAGGCCCTCTTATTATTTGGGGTTTTCTTTTCCCTGTTGTTCATTCAATCCATGTTTCTTAGATCCTGTGTCAATTTTTTCTTCATTCCCGAACTTACCTCATGGAGTGCATCATTCAGGAAATTCCTGAGAAAGGATAGAGGCTTGGTCCTGCATGTCCAAAACCTTTTTCTACTCTGACTACTTTAGTTGGCTTGGGTTGCTCTTTTAAAATCCAGTCCTATTCTTTCTTCTAATCCTTCAAATGTCATCTGTATGTATGTATGTATGTATGTATGTATGTATGTATGTATAGGTATGTGTGTATATATATGTATGTGTGTATATATATGTATGTGTATATATGTATACATATACATATGTATACATATATATACACACACATACACACGCGTACACATATACACACACAAACACACACACACACACACACATATACATATATAAAGTATTTTGGAAGCTATTAGAGTCTCTTCTTTATCCCATTTCCTCTGACTTCATGGTGGTGTACCTTGGTGTGGGTTGTCTTTCATTAGTTATGCTGAAGCACTGAGTGGCCCCTTTCAGAAGAGAGGCCTCTATCCTTGCAAGCTTTTGTTGAAGATACTCTCATATTATTTCTTTGATAATGTTTGTTGCCCTCTTTCAGGAATCCTTACTGGTCGCTAATGGTTCCCTGGGTCCATCTTTGTTCCTTTATTTTATCTGGTTTGTTTTTGTTTTTGTTTTTGTTCTTGTTCTTGTTTTTGTCATTTTGCATTTTGTTTGTTTTCCAGGAGGTTTTCTCGACTTTATCTTCTAATTCGTCTATTAAGGTTTTTGTTTGCAGTCATATTTTTAATTTCCAAGGTTTTTTTCCTTCTACTACTTTCTTATATTCTTAGTATTATTTTCTTAGTATTTTTATGGATGCAGTTTCTTCTTGTGTCTCAAGTGTAATTCTGAAGTTTTCTTTAGTTCTTCAGGAGCCAGGTGTCTGTTTATATTTGAATAAGTCACTGGAGAGCCAGTTGGAAACTCTTTGCTTGGTGACACTTGTCTATTATCTCCAGCCCTGAATATATGTTCCTGTGTGACATTCCAGGGTTCGGGCAGAGGTGGGAGCATGGTTCAAACTGTTCCTTTTGTAGATTTTCCATTACCTCCCTTTTTTTAGCTTAAAGCCAAGTCTTACCCTCTGCTCTTACTTAAATCATTAATGCCTGAGACTTTCTGGAAATAAAGCACTTGGGTCTTGCCTTGCTGGTGAGAAGTAGACGAGACTATCACTGATGCATTTAGAAAATAATTATCCATGGTTTAATTGGAAATTGGCTGTCTTGCTTTTTGCTCTAAGTAGAATTGAATATAAATTGGATTTAAACCCTATTTTTTGGTTGAGTCACTCATACACCATTATGAGAAAAGTCCAGAATGTTAAGCTTTCAAGGTTAAAATAAATAATTTTGGAATTATTTTATTAAAAGCATAAAATGAGATATTATGTTTGGATAGTGTATTCTCAGGTTTTATAAAAATTTAATTTCCATTGTACGTTTGGGTTAGCTTTCAGAAATAAGATGAATATTTTAGTTTTATTGTAAATTTTGAGTTTATTAAAATCCAAATTTTTTATAAATAATATCTTAATTTATCTTAATTGATAAAATTACAGTGATACCCCACTGAGATGTCTTGGTATCTTTTACAAAAGAACTAAATAAAATAACTGTTAGCCAATGCTTAAACAAATGAGTTTTCTCTTAATATTTTTCAGATTTATCTTGTTTTATAGTAGTATTCACCATTCATTTTGAAGTCTTTTGTAGGCTTGTTGTTATTAGGTGCTGTTGAGTCAGTCAGTGTCCGACTCATAGCAACCCTACATAGAACAAGCAAAATAGTATTGTTCATGCTTCTTTGCTATTCATAGGGCTTTCAATGGCTGATTGTTTTTGGGAGTGGGTTGCCAGGTCCTCCCAAACCTACAGCACCTGGTGTTCCCAGGCGGTCTCCATCCAAGTTCTAACCAGGTTTGACCCTGCTTAGTTTCCAAGATCTGACAGGATCAGACGCCACAGTGGTATGGCTGTAGGCTTTGTAGACTAGAGAGATATATATGCATGAAGGGTGGTAGGATATTAAAGAAGAGAAGGAGATTAATTAGTTCTGTGAAATTGTAAATTTTCCCTTGAAGTTATTTTATATGGTGGGAATATAGATAGATCCTTTTCTTTTATGATGTGTCTGATGTTTGATCACGCTTCTTTCCTTTAGGAATCACAGTGCATTGATAACAAGTGTAGTCCCAGGGGATTATGATGGAGATTCACAAATGGATGTCCTCCTGACATTTTTCCCCCTAAATCATGCCAGCCATGAATTAGGAGCTGTTATCTTCTGGGGACAAAATCAAACATTAGGTAAGTGTGTTTTAAGGGTCTTTAGTATTTATCATTAGCTGTCAGTGGAAAAATGTGATAAATTATTCCTGGTGTTCTTAGGAAAATATAGCAAAAACATACTGAAACCAGTTCAAAATGCTATTCTAGGGTTGTAATAACTATAAAAACTTTCTAAAAGTCAATTCCAAAGAACAAAATCTCCTCTTCTTAGTTTAAAGAAGAGAGATCTATTAAAGTGTTTTAATGGTCTTTAGGATTATTGGGGTTGGGATGTAGCTCAGTTGGTAGAGTGCTGCGCTGCAGCCTCTGAGGTCCCGAGTTCAATTCCCAGCACCCCAAGAATGGGAGAAGGGCCTGGCAATCCACTCCCAAGGCAATCCCGAAATGGTCAGCCATTGAAAACCCTGTGAGGGTCGCTATGAGTTGGATACCGACTCGATGGCACCTAACAACGAGAAGGATTGTTGGAACACCTAAAGAACAAACTTGAGTTGGAATTTTCAGGAAAAATCCCCAGTGCCATTAAGGAAGCTACTGTCTCTTACTTCTCAGAAGTAGCCACTGGCACAACGGCTGCCACAATACTGCTGGGCCTGCTGTGATGCTCATCAGCAAGACAGGTGTTAGGAGGCACCTGGCCTCCTAACACTTCCAGACTTAGTGAGCAGACATGGAGAGAGAAATAGCAAAAGCATAGCCTTCGCCTCAGGGATGCCTTGAAAAGTCATGGTATGTCTGATTGGCAAGGTTTATCTCCTTCACCCTCTCAGATGCAGGATATACAGGAAATGGCGACTTGGGGATCTTAGTCTTCTCAGTAAGCCAAGAAAAGTTTAAGTGGAGGTTGAGAATCTGTCATATCCACCCATGAATGTTCAAGCCTTACCTGAAGAGCTAAATAATGGTACCAAAGAGAGCTTTGTGCATGGAGCCAGACTTCAAGGGGGCCACATGGGTGGTTTTCTGTCAAAAGTGGGACCTATAGGTGGTAATCTCAATACATTATGTTCATTCATTCAGTAAGTGTTCCAAAGCGAACCAGGGGCCAAAGGCTGCTTGTGTATAAACATGGGAATGGTGGAGGTGGGTAATTTGGCCTCTTTGTCTACACCAAAACCTTGTTAACTGTCAAATTACTCTAATGCTAAATTGTGTATGAGAAAGATCAGCTACGACCTATTTAGATGGGAACCTCAAAAGGAACTTGTAGTACTGATCTTCATTATAGAATGCACTCTGCCAGAATCCTATCTTTAAATTAGAATTATTGTCTAATTAATGATAACAGTTGGAATGTATTAGAAGTCAATCTCAAAAAGAATTAAAGAATCCTTAAGTGTAGATATCAAAAATAATATAAAATACCTGCTAATTTATATATATATATTGTTTTTACAGATCCTAACAATATGACCATACTCAATAGGACTTTTCAAGATCAACCACTAATTATGGAGTAAGTGTGTACTTACTTCCCTTGGAATGTTTTTAAATTTACAGATATAAAATCTTTTACATAGGAAGCTACTTTGCTAAGGAGTATCGATGTGAAATTTACTCCTTAAAGTTCATAGGGGCCTATACTTTGGTCTATATAGTATTTGTTTGCCATAATGGAGGAAAGAGAAAAATAAAAGAGAAAATCCATTATTGTAAAAATAGCAAAATTTGTTATTGTTTCAGTAGCTTCAAGGGTGTCCATTGTCGCTCTTTGATTGTGTTACTCATATTACTCAGAAAATTAGAATAGCCAAGTTTTGAGTTAAACTGTCCGTGCTCAATCAACAGATGTGAGGAATGTAGGGTTTCCTTTAGAAATTTAGAAAGATTCCTATATTAAGGAGAAATTCTGTCCTTTTTTACAATTCTTCTTTTGTGTTATCACATACGTCCTCAAAATAAACTCATGTACTAGGATAATTTAATCCAAATTTCTGACAAAGTATTTTGGCAATGAGGTAGAGATCGTTCTTGGAACTAGAGTGGAGTAGGACCATGTTCTTGTTTCCACTAATGCCTCTCTTATGGTTATTAAAATCAGTCCTACATTAATATGTCAGTGACCTATTGAACTGTAAATCCATGGATCAATCTTCTTAATGTTGCTCAGCTTGATTACTTTCATAGTTATGAATTTTTCATTATGGTGACAAAACTCAGTGGCCAGTATGAATTTTTATACCAGCTAGGAATTATTTTCTAGATTATTTGTCCTGTACCCATCTAAATAAGCAAGTTGGTTCATGATTCTGAAATAAGTTTCCAGGAGTTAGTGCTGTCTCCTTAACCCTAAGGGTAGACTAGATTATGCAGAAGTCATAGACAACCTCAAAATTACACCACAGTTTGTTTCTTGCTTACCCTACAGTGCATGCAGTATGGGTCAGTGGGAAGCTCTGGTTTATGCCATTACCTGGAAAGGCAGGCTGTCAGAAACTTCTGTGGCTCTGTAGCTGGGCCATCGCAAACATACCTCCTTGTCTTCGCCATTGGAGATTCAGTGAGGGCTGGTGGGTCTCGTGACAGAAATAAAACATTTGACCTGGAAGTGGCAAATGTCACTTCTGCTGACATGTCATTGACAACTAGATAGTGGTGAACATTACAATATCTATCATACCTCCCCAAAGTTTTTTGTTTTTTTCTTTTTAAACTAAGTTGGAAGGGGCATTTTAATCAAACAGGTGCTTAATTTTTAAAATTTTTTTCAGCTTCAATGGTGATCTAATTCCAGATATATTTGGTGTCACGAATGAATCCAGCCAGCCACAGATACTATTAGGAGGGTGAGTAAATATGAGTATATCCATATAATTAATTGTGTATTGCTGTCGCTGCAGGTACTTTGTGTCTGTGTGAAATTATTGCTTTAACCATTAGAGGAAAACTTGTTATTGGGTGCCGTCGAGTCAGTGTCTGACTCACAGCGACCCTAGGTACAACAGGTGAAACATTACTATCAGTGCTTCTCTGCCATTCATAAGGTTTTTAATGGTGGATTGATTTTGGGGGGAGGGGGGCTGTGGGTTGCCAGGTCCTTCTACCAAGCCTACAGTATCTGTGGTGTTGCTTGGCGGTCTCCCATTCCAATACTAACCAGGCCCTACCCTGCTTAGCTTCCGAGATCTGAGGGGATCTGACACCACAGTGCTATGGCTGCAGGCTAGAGAAAAACTAGCTAATTGGAAATACTTGTTTTCAAAAAATCTTTAAAGAGCAGTTGGTAAACATGTAAGCTTTCTCAAAGAGTTTGGATTTGATATGTAACTGCTCTCTATACAGAGCTAGCTTAGTCCTTATCCACCTGGAAATTAGAAATACAAACTTTGTGGGTCTCCACTGAAATGCTGGTTCACAGATAATTTTGGAAATGGGAGGGTTTAATTTAAACAGGATGGATAGCTGCAGTCTTGCCTGGATCTTGCCTTACTCATGTTAACTCCTAGACTTTAATTGGTAAGCTTCTTGGCTGCTTTATTTCATTTGTTCAATGAACAATCAATAATTCCCTAAAAATGTAAGCACTCCCTTAAGCTCTGGAAGCTTTTCAGTGTATATTTTATCCTGAACCAACATGCGTGCCAGGTCTTTCTTATCATCCAGGTGTGCAATTCTTATGAAAAACTGCCTGGGATTTTGCAATTCAAGGTTCTACACCATAACTCTTTTTGATATTCCTAACCCAAGAACTAGTGATGGCAGGATACTTCTCGTAAGATATCTACAACCTGTAGCTGCTTAGGCAAAATTTAGTTCAAATTTATGGAGTACATTTGCTTTTTTGACTAGAGAAAATGAAGAGAAGCACCTTTATCAATCTGTCTTCCTCCAGTTACTTGGAACTTTAATGAATTTTCTGTGTTTTGGAGTAGTGTTTGTTTGTTTATTTGCAACACTAGGGGTTGAATCCAGGGTCTCCCACATGCCTTGCGAGCACTCCACCACTGAGCTGGAACCTCAGCCCATTTTTTACTCTTTTTTTTAAATTTTATTTATCTTGAGACAGGGTCTCACTAAGTTATGCAGGCTGCCTGTGGTCTCAAACTTGCCATCCTCCTGCCTCCTCTTCCCAAGTTGCTGGGATTGCAGGAATGTGCCACTGCACCTAGCAAGAAATAGTCTTTTTATGATGACTTTCCTAAATGTGATTCACAGATGAGTCCACTGACCAAAGTGAAGGTATTCTGAGGAGAAACTGAGGTTTCCTGTCACTTTTTCTGAAGGTTTTCCATAATGAATGTTGCTGTTGTTGGTCAGTGCCTTCAAGTCAGGTCCGACTCATAGCAACCCTCATAGGGTTTTTAATGGCTGATTGTTTAGGGATTGCTTTGAGAGTGCATTGCCAGGTCCTTCTCCCATTTTGTGCTGCTGGGGATCGAACCTGGTTCATCAGAGAGTGTGGTGCAGCGCTCTGCCAGCGGAGCTAAACCCCAACCCTCCATGACAAACCTGGGTGTTTTAATGCTTATCATAGTAAACTTTGAGTTACTATGAGTCTTGAATCAGAAGCCTATTTCCCCTCCCTACAAACTTGAAAAATATCTGAAACCAAGCCCTGCTTTGGAAGAAGCAGATCCTGACTTGCTGATGGGGCCATGTCTAGTAGGGCCTGTGGAAGTGGGAAGGTATGAACACTCAGGCCCCGTCACGTGCCCCACAGCAGGTGAGGCCTGCTCAGGAACCTGTCTCTTTCCTTCTGTTCAGTGAGACGTGTGAATGGGAACAGGATGATGACTTCTGTGCTGGTGCATTTCATGGTACTCTCTGCTTTAGTCAAAGACATCACTGGAATGTCTTTAATCTATATAGTGTGACTTTTAGAAATAAAACATGGACAACAGCTGTTCTGATAGTTCAAAAAATAAAATTCTAGTATCTTCATGGATTTTTGTACTTAAATCTACTAAAAAACTATTTAGAATGTCATGTGATGGTGTCAAGACTGACTTGTTCTGAGTTCTGGATTAGAATTTCTCTAATACTTCTTGAAAAAGTATAGCTTTAAAGAGTTACTCTCCCTAAAGACAAGTTCAGTTGTGCTTTATGTACATTGTATTCTGATATGCTCCAGTAGGATGGAATAATTGTTATTTTATGACAGCTCTCATTTCAATTTCAGTTACTGATTAAAGGATAGTAGGTAATCTGCTCTAGATGGTGATTGAATCCAAAATTCGTGTTGATGGCAATTTAAAGAATACGTTATTTGAATTCACAGAAAATAATTTCTCTTGGGACTAGGGGTATGGCTTAGTGGTAGAACATATACTTAGTGTGCACAAGACCCTGCATTAAAAAAAGAAAACAATATATTTCTGGTAAGGACTGGGCTCCATAGTGCATACCTATAATGCCCGTGTCTCAGGAGGCAGAGGCAGGAAGACCCAAAGTTTCAAGGCCAGGAGGCAGCCTGGGTACCTTAGCGAGACCCTGTCTCAAGATCAGAAAATAAAAAAGGGGCCGGGGGTGCAGCTCAGTGGTAGAACATTTGCAAAGTATGCACAAGGCCCAGGGTTCAAAGCCTTAGTACCGCAAAATAAATACATACATACATACGAATTTCTATCAACAGCATTATTAGGATGGCCCGACAATATCATGATCCAGACAGCAGAACACTGAGTATATCCCTTTGGGGGCAGGCATTAATATTTTACTAGAAGAAGTAAAAAAACATTTGGGCTCTGTGTTAGCTTTTTGTCCCTGTGACAAAACACCTGAGGCAATCAACTTACAAAGAGGAAATTTTTACTTTGCTCACAGTTTCAGAGGTTGCAAGACTATGGCCAGTCGGCTCCATTGCCTTGGGCCTGTGTCAAGGCAGAACATGAGGGAGTGTGTGACAGAGAAGGTCTGTTTACCTCACAGAGGCCTGGACACAGGGGGAGCCTGGGTCCCCGTGTCCCCTCAGGGCCACACCCCCAGCGACCTGGCTTCTCTCCACCAAGCCCTTCCTGCTCACAGTTCCGCCATCTCCACTGGCAGCACAGGCAGCAAACAAGCTTTCAATACATGCTCTGGGGGGACACGCGAGAGCCAAATCATGACAGGTCATGTCACTGTTATAAAGGACACTCACGGCCACAGGCACGTAGGTGAAGAGAGCATCAGTACTGACATCCAGCACTGCTCTATGGCCTCAGTTGGCAGCCCCGTCTTACTAGAAATGTAAACTGAGCCAGTCGTCATGGTGCACACCTGTACCCCAGCTGTTCTGGAGGCTGAGGCACAAGGATCATAAATTTGAGGCCAGATGCTCAGCGAGACCCTGTCTCAAGATAAAAAATTAAACAAAAGGGATGGTGGTGCAGCTTAGTGTGGAATACCTACCTAGCATGCGGAAGGCCCTGGATGTCCCCAGTACCACAAGAAAGGAAAGGAGGGAGGGAAGGGAGAAGGGAAGGAAGGAATGAAGGAGGGAAGGAAGGAAGGAATGAAGGACGGAAGGAAGGTAGGAAGGAAGGGAGGGAGGAAGGAGAGAAAGGAGGGGGAAGGGAAGGAAGGGGAAAAGAAGGAAAGAAATCTTAGTTTTATAGAAAACTTGCAATGATCTTTGGATAGAATGCTCATTGCTGGGAAACCCATGACTATAACCTGGTCCGGTACGCACGTGGAACTAGGAGACTGCCCACAGTAAAACTAGCACAGCCCCTTTGGCTGGAGTAAAGGGGAAGATGGTTCAGTGGAAGCACACAGAGGCTGCCATGTCATTTTTCTAGTGAGGGCTGACAGGGATAAGAAGATGCCAAAGCTGCCAGGGCAGAGGAAGTAACTGAAGTATATGAAATGGTCAAAGGCAGAGAGCTGTAGTTGGCACCTTAAACTCACTTCATAATGACTCGAAATCATGGAACCATGTGCCACATTACTTAGAAACAGCACCTAGCTATTCAGTGTGAGAGCGGCTTCTACAGTTATGTGAGGTTATTGTTAATGAGCATTTTCTGTAAAAGGTTGTTTGAAACTGATGTTGCCTAAGCATTCAGAATATTGTTTTTAGTATTGAAATGAAAAACACTTATAATTTTAATCTAAGGCAAATATGTTTTGCGTTCACGTTTCTTACAAATCTCATACTGCATTCAAACCCATTTCTGGGTCCTGCCCATGTTGTATACTTGGTGATATTCTTATAGGTATGTGACATATACACACTTGTTCATACCATTTATTTCACAAGCGTCTGCATCAAAATTTCAAATATAATGTTTCTGGTACTGACATCAGCCCTTTTTTCTCTATTTATTTTTTCAATTTATTTAAAAATAACTGACATGATAATTATACATGTTTATGGGGTACCATGTGATATTTCGATACATGTATATAATATATAGTGATTTGTTGTTGTTGGGTGCTGTTGAGTCAGTTCCAACTCATAGCGACCCTCATAGGGTTTTCATTAGCTGATCATTTCAGGGTCACTTTGGGAGAAGTCAAACAGGAGAAGGATGTGGCAATCCACTCCCAAAGTGATCCTGAATCAGCCAATGAAAACCCTATGAGGGTTGCTGTGAGTAGGACCCGACTCTATGGCACCTAACAACAACAACAAACAAATCACTACATATTGTACGCATATATTGAAATATCACATGGTACCCCATAAACATGTATAATAATTATGATATCTATCACCTCAGACATTTACCATTGCTTTGTGTGGTGAACATTCACAGTCCTTTCTAGTAGCTATTTGTAGCCATATATGTAGTAGCCATTTTCAATATAGAAATAACTATCCTCCATTTAAATATAGTCACCTATTGTCATTGCAGAAAGAATAAATCTCCCATTTCCATCTAACCTTTCCTCTTTGTTCATATTATAAGTAATGACCCATTTGTTAAGTCATCCGGTGTTTTTACTGCTGATTTTGTTTGCTGATGCATTACAGAAAACATTACAAATATTTGTCTAACTGAAATAGTGTGATATTGTGCCACTTAAATATATTGTTTGAAAGAATATGAAAGTTATGATGAGATTTCTAACATGACATAAAACCAAGTCATAACCTTAAGGCAGCTTTTAACTTTGTAATCAGCCCTTAGTACTCAGAATCTTTAAAACAATGTGGCTCTGAGATGGTTCACATTTTCTTAGGATTCTTCTGGCAGCCCTCTCCCCTTCTCACTGTACATGCCATTTATATTTTTTAATACTATTGTTAAAAGGAATCCATGGGCACTCAAGAAATCAGATTTTTATGAGTATTTCCATGAAAACATGACATAGATTTTCCAACTTATCTGTTTTCCTAAAGAAACTTTGCTATTGGGGATAAATTCATTTATTTCACACTATTTCTTACCTAAGTCTTTTTCTATTCAAAATTAAAGTGAAGAAATAATGAAAAGCATTAATTGATGACTTATAATTTTTATGTTGTGATTATTTCAAGAGGCATGTCATAGTGATGTAAGGATCCATAATCCTTACAGTAGCCTACCAGATATTTTGGAGGGGTCAACTAAATTGGTCTAAGATTCCCTGCTTTGTTTTAGATTCTGGTTGATATTTAAGTGGAATTTTGTTTGATTCTGAATGAATGGTTTAAAATATTGGTCTCAAAATTATTTGCCTTCTTTTATTTAAATATTGATTTTACATATGTATTTGTAGTAATCATTCAGAAAGATATCAACTTCTTTTTAGAAAAGCCTAATTTTTTGGTTTTCTATGCAAAGAAATTTCTATGCAAAGAAATTTGATAGAGTTCATCATGAAGGTAGTAATTATACTTAAAATAGTGTCTTAAGTTCATATTTCTATTAGCGTATATTAAAATTTTGTTTCCTTCTTTCTGGGGAACTCATTTTATGTTATTTCTTTCATTATGCTTTGCTAAATTCCCCAGGTGCCCGCAAATTCATGATCATCCTGCCTCTGCCTCCCCAGTGTTGAGATTATAGGCATGTGCTACCACACCCTGGTAAAAAAAAAAAAAAAAAAAAAGTTCATTTTAAAACTAATATAGCTCTGACATGTGTGATGGTGCAAGCCTATCAGTTAGAGGCCAGCCTGGGTGCACACGTGTGTTCACACGCTCTCTCTCTTGCGCGCGCGTACGCTCTCTCTCTCTCTCTCTCTCCCCGCCTTTCTCTCTCTCGCTCTCTCTGTATATATACACACACATATATACACTTATGTGTGTGTAAGTATATAATAGTTTTAAAAGCCATGTTACAGCAATCTTTGAGTGAGAGTAATACCTGTTACAATTTCAACTCAGCATGCTGAGGCAGGTTGCTCACTTCAGCCTGATGATTCTAAAGTGAAATAAAACAAGACAATTTCGAGTAAGGGTAAAATACATTGGAATCTTTTATAATTTCTGAAAACACAGGTTATGTCCTCTTTCATTAGACTCCTATTGGAAGCTGATAATGCTGTTAAAAGTGGCCTTCAAGCACTTGAGTCCTAGCAGCATTTCGGGCTGCACTCGACTCCAGTTTCCAAGTGAGTTTCACAGTCGTCCTGAGTGCAGCTTAAGCCTGACTGTGTGGCACGGGCTAGTTTCTGACCACCTGCCCCAGAAGCTGGGCGTTTCTTCAGCGCAGTATCACCACTGCATACCTGTGGAGGTAGGAATATTGCAATAAGGAAAGGCTGAAATCATCTCTACGTTTTTTCTTATGAACATAAGGTGTTATTTCTGAGGAACTCTTAAGACTCCTGTGGTGTCACACCTTTCAGTTCTGTTGGAGGCCCAGAGCCAGTGAATGGTTCCTCAGGAATTTACCACGGTGGTCTTGTTCTCCAGGGAGGCTTCTTTTCCCACTCTTCTCCCACACATCCTCCCCACGTGGTACCCTCCACAGCACAGCATGGCATAGTTATGTGTCCTTTCCAAAGCTCAGAGGTGGATGGGAGAGGAAGAGAAAAAAGAGAACCTCAAACAAGGTTTTTTGTTTTAAGAAGATTATGTACTGAGTAACTTTGGGGTTGGCACTTGACATTAGTTGTCTCATTTTTGTCTCAACAGAGAGCTTTGTTGTTGTGAGGTGCCATCAAGTCAGTGTCCAACTCATAGCGACCCTACCTACAATAGGCGAAACAGTATTGTCAGTACTTCTCTGCTATTCATAGTTTTCAATGGCAGATT
This sequence comes from Pedetes capensis, assembly GCA_007922755.1. Taxonomy (NCBI): domain Eukaryota; kingdom Metazoa; phylum Chordata; class Mammalia; order Rodentia; family Pedetidae; genus Pedetes; species Pedetes capensis. Next base: position 26,591 of record VMDO01013326.1, read on the forward strand.
GGCTTTTTTTTTTTTTTTTTTTTTGGTTGGGGGAGTGGGTTGCCAGGTCCGTCTCCCAGGCCTACAGCACCTGGTGTTCCCAGGTGGTCTCCCATCCAAGTACTAACCAGGCCCAACCCTGCTTAGCTTCTGAGATCTAATGAGATTGAACACCACAGTGGCCACCACACACTCAGAATTTATAAATAAGTGGTAAATTTGGGATCTGAATGTGGATCTTCCAAATCCAAAGCCTATGTCCTTGCCTTCATTTCTGTTCGGTCATCACCATCATTCTACCCATAGAAGGCTTTTTATGGTTCTCCTTTATGAAGCTCTCTCCATATCTATGGCTGGCTTGCACCTATTCATAGAGTATTGGTGGTTTCCTGAGAAGGAGCATTTGAAGAAGTAGAGACAGAAGCTGCAGATTTCTTAAGGTCCAGTGCTGGAACTTAAACAGCATCATTTCTGTTGTATTCTCTTGGTCAGATTGGAGAACTAGCTGAGACTCAGTAGGGTGAGGGGATTGTAGACTCTGTCTCTTGGGGCAAAATTAAAGTGCAAATGAGCATGTGAGCTGGTAAGAAATGGGGCCATCTTTGGAAACACAACACAGTAGGCTGTGTTTATTTACCAAAGTCAAAGACTTGCAGAGGAATATGCAAGTGCAGGTAATTTTAAGGAAATCATCCTCTAAATCCTCTGCTTTCACAGGTGCTCTTGCCTAGAGTTACCATGCCTGATCATATGTACCTATTTTCACAACTTTCTTCTACTTCACATGCAAATGCCACATGCCTTACCCTTCCCACATCTTACTAATGATTCATTTCCTGGAAAGTAAAAGCACCAAATATAGGAGAAACTCCTTTTATGATTGGTCAACATATCCTAAATTATAGAACTTCCAGTTCTTCACTTGCTTATATATATTTCTCTTAGGATGAAGGTTGGCTAGCAAAGCAGACATTTTTGGTCCACATTGAGGTACTCTGAGTTCAGATTTGCAAGACTAGAATTGATAGCAATTATAGTTTTCATTTTAATGACTTTTCCTCTTTCATTATTGACTATTGTCAAAAAATCCATATTGTTGAGAGAAAGCCCTGGTAGAGCAAAGAAACATTAAATTCCCAAAAGCAGACCTTTTATCTACTGTGTGTCCTTTGTCTCTAGGATAGATCATTAATTGGAAAGATACCTTTCATGCCAAAGTAATTTTGGGTGATGACAATGATTGTTTCAGGTGTGACTAGAAGATTCTCTAGGAATATCAAACCCTTGGGTAAAACTTTTACATAATTTCTTTCATATTTTATAGGCATTTTTCTAAAACACAGCATTATATCTTATTAAGTCCTATGAAAAATACAACTTAAAGCCAAGCATCTTATTTTATCTTAGGAAATTTTGTGTTTGCTATTTTATATAACTGATTATGAAGAAATAAATGTACGTGTCTTCTGAGCCAAATATTTTTTGGCAGTATATACCTTTATGTTTTATTAAAATCATAGGAAAATTTTGTTGTGTTTAATAAAATGAGGAAATGATATTATATCTAATTTTTGTAATTCTTTTTATTTCATTATTGTGTTCTAAAGCCAATCCCTAGATTCAATATGTGCACCCATTTACTGAAGAACTACCATGTCTTTTATCATGCTTCTTGTGACATAAATTACCTTAGCTGTATTACCTTGCATTGCTGTAAGTTAACTAATGATAAATAGCATATTACCTTACCATCTTGTTTGTGTAATCTATTTTATAGAAATTAATTTTATCAGAACTGCATCATCTTAATCTTGATTGCTTTTAATAATCTGTCCTACAAAATATATCCTGTAACTCCTCAGCAGCATTTATAACATTCCTTGAAACATATATCAACACACTTAACTTGAAATGAAAAGATAAGGTTTCTTTCTGGCAAAAAATAACTTTGATTTGGAGATGATTTGACAGTTAGGTGAGGCTTTTCTAATTGGGTTAGATGGCAGACCTTTCCCTGAATTGAATGAGCTCAGCTTTAGGGTTTTTTGGGGTTTTTTTTAAACTTTTTATTATGGAAAATTTCAACATTTATAAAAATAGAGACAATGCAGTTATGAACTTGCATGTAATATACCTATTACGCAGCTTCAACAGTTATCACCTCGTGGGCACTTACTGTTTTGTGCACACCTTTGTCTCTTATTTCTCTGTCTTTACACACCCTTCTCAGACATTTTTAATCTGTAAATATTTCTCTATATGTTTCTAAAAAATAAAAATATTTTCAGAAATACTTATGTATAACCCATTTATCGCACCTAAAATTTAATAATACTAGCAAAGATACAATAAAAAGATTTCCCACACTTTTTTGGTATATTTGGTTAAACAGAGTACCTCTAAATGAAGAGTACTTGGGATAGCTAATAGTTACTTGATAAATCTTAGTAATGCCTTTGGTGTACTTCTTAGAAATTGAGAAAGTAAATGGCTCTAATGAATGTATTGTACAACTTTTTGCAAGTCAGAGGCATTCCAGTTACTTAGAGCAGATTAAAGGAAAACTTAATAGAGCACTGGAAATTATTTTTGGTAATAGATAACTGTGATTTTTGACATATGACTACAGTGGAGTTCAAGGAATTGAGTCATCACTATAATAAATGCCCTTTTATTTCAATCTGCCTATTTATGTGAAGATTTCTTAACATTTATATCTAAAAATATGAAAAGTAGGAATAGACTTCACACTGAATTCTGTTTCATTCTAGCATAAGACATATTATTTTAAGGATAAACTAATATATTTTAAAGCTCCATTTTCCAGGCACCATGACATGCACCGGTAAACATTAAAAAGGGGCTGGGGGTGTGGCTCAGTGGTGGAGAGCTTGCACAGCATGTACAAGGCTCTGGGCTAAAAAAATAAAAATAAAACTCTGTGCTCCATTCATCTGTTTTAAAATGCATTTCCAATAAAGTTTTACCTCCAGATTAATAAGTTGTCAAACTGTGTTTTCATCAATTGTGTACAAGTTAAAATAATTTAACATCAGATTTTTTTTTAGCACTGAGATGACTTTAATCGTTTCTAGACTGCTTCATAGACATTTTTCTTTGGAGAATTATGCTACAGTCATCACTAAAAACACTTCAGGTCTAAAACATTTTGCGTCATGATAAAGTTCTCTAAGAAAAAGTGAGATGGAAGTATAAGTTCAAATATTTAAAAGTAAAAATTATAACTTTTGAATATTAAAGAAGACCTTCACACATTATTTGGGGAGTTGGATGTTTTTAAGAATGGCAATGGATAATGATTTATATTGTTAAAAGTAATCATTTCAAAAATTTAATTAGGTCTAACAAATTCAAAGATTATCTGTTTCATAACTGCTTAATCAGATCAACCCCCACACGTCTGTGAGCTTGTTGTGTTGTGGGGGCTTGCGTGTTGCTGTGATAACACAAAGCTGTGCCACCAGCATTTCAGGTATCAACAGGGCCACCCATGGTCGACAGGTTTCGGCCATGCTTTCAGACTAAGAAAGACTAGGGAGAAGGACCTGGCAGCTCGGTCCCCAAACAGCCATTGAAAACCCTATGGATAGCAGAGAAGCACTGCCAAATATAGTGCCTAAGAATGAGCCCCCTGGCTGGAATGCATTCAAAAGATGACTTGGGAAGCATTGCCTCCTCAAAGAAGAGTCAACCTATGGCGTAAAGTGCCTGGGACCTGCAGTTGCCGATGTAGCATTACGCAAAATGAGAAGAAACACAGTGGCTGCAACATTGGACATGGCACAGTGTTGTATAGCATTTCATTCTGTTGTACATAGGGTCATGTGAGTCAGACCTAATTTGATGGCACACAACAACAATAAGCTGATGAAAACATTTAGATTGTTTTCTTGGAAATGGATTTAAGTGTGTTAGGAGACACAATTTATCACATTGTTTTTATACCATATTTGAAGAAAAATGTTTGAAGACCACTGAACCAGAAGCGTATTCTTCATGCCAAACTCATGTGCTTTTACCTGTTGTTAGGTGCTATCAAATCAGTGTCCAGCTTATAGTGACCCTATGTAAAACAGGCAAAACAGTATTTTTAGTGCTTCTCTGCTATTCATAGGGTTTTCAATGGCTAATTGTTTCTTGGGAGTGGGTTGGCAGCTCCATCTCCCAAGCCTACAGCACCTGGTGTTCCCAGGCTGTCTCTCTTTCCAAGGACTGACCAGGCCCGACCTTGCTTAGCTTCCCAGATCTGATGGGATCAGATGCTACAGTGGTACAGCTGCAGGCACTTTTACCTGAAGGTTGTAAATAGTGATCATTCAGTATAAGGTAATCACTGAAAAGTGGGTAGATTAGCAGTCATTTCAAAGAGCAGCTACCATAGGCAAGCAAAAGCTACAGTTGACATTAATTGCATGTAAATCCATTCTTTGATAAATGCTGTTCTTTGAAATGAAGGCTGATGACGCCCACAAATTAGACTACCTTGACATAATTATGTTTTTGTGGAGGAAAATCTAATAATTGGAATTGTCTACAAAGATCAAGAAATGTTAGTGAATAAATACACTTAATTTGTCTTAAAAATTGGCCATTTTACATCTTTGCTGTTTCCTTGGTTGCAATCAGAGTATTTTGTATTTGTGACCTTCTCCTTCAAGAAGAGTCAAACACATGTATGAGAAGATTACATTTTATGAGTTCATTTGCATGAAAAATGTGGTATCTGCTTCTCATTACTGAATAACTATATGTACAAAGAGCAACTTCGAAGATAGAAGGAAAAAGGAACTTTATTTTTAACTATAAATTCTAAAGGGGCTGGGATTTAGCTCAGTGGGTAGAGTGCTGCGCTGCAGTCTCTGAGGACCCGAGTTCAATTCCCAGCACCACAAAAGTGGGAGAAGGGCCTGGCAACCCACTCCCAAGGAAATCCCAAAACAGCCATTGAAAACCCTATGAGGGTCGCTATGAGTCGGATACCGACTCGACGGCACCTAACAACAACAACAATAAATTCTAAGCAATTAATACTGATAGACAACGGTATCCTGGGGGTGCCAAAAATAATGCGTACACATTTTAAGAGATGTTACCTAAGTATTACTTTTCCCAGTTGAATTGCATTGTGATGGTAACCACTTTGAGCACCTCTTACCACTGCAGAAGCCCAACGTGACTTACATTCATCTTTTGTTGTCAGATATATTAAGTATTATAATTTAATACTTGATATGTATACATTCTTTGGCACCCTCTATACATATTCAGTTTCCAGCGATCTCAAAGGTGCTGCCAAATAGTTCCTCCCTTTTCACAATAGTCCCTCCCTTCTCCTCCCCTCCCCCATCATTGGAAAATGTGAGAATGGTGAATAGACATCATGTATAAAATTAAAGTAAGAGTCAGCTACAGCCTTTTAAATGATGTAAATGTAAAATAACAGAGCATACACAGCAGAAAACTTCAAATTCTGTGAAGACCTTGAATATTGACTGGAGATGTTTAAGAAAGCAAGAATACATTCAGTCTTTTTTAGGAGTTACAAATTCAAATATCCAAAGGAACCAAGAAGGAAAGAAAGTAAGTGAAGCATTTTGGCAAGATTGAATCTTCAGCTGCTTAGGGGCACTAATTTTGTCTGGTAAGGGCCAGTCGATTGTCACACATTCTAACATTTCCAGAGAAGCTGGAAATGCAGATTTTTATGTGAAATCTGATGGATTTTTTTAAAAAAGTCTTTGCAGTGAATTTATGTAAAGGTATACATGGATCAAATAAAACACATTGTATTGAATTTGGATCATAGTCTATCATGTTATGACTCTTGCTTTATTACCGTTCTAGTAATAGTAATTTTCCCGTTGAAATATATGTTTGGCTAAATATATCCTAGGACAAAATGTCACAAGCTAATTGAGTTTTTTGAACATTCTAGCTTTAGCTTTTTTCGAAGTAAGCCTACTATAACATTTTATAGGAATAAAATCAATAACCACTCAGATTATAATTAAAGACAGAGACACATAATCACACTCACTGAGTTCAACTGCATAAAAGCCTGCATTTTTAATTCATTCTTGACCTATAATACAAATTTGTTGAGAACATTAGGAAAGATTTCAGAAATAACATTAGATTAAACTGGTCAGAGAAAGTCTAGTCTGATTACTTATTAGTAATTAAAAATACTTTAATGTTTAGAAATCATATAACCAATAAAGTGGTCTGTCTTAAAATGAAGCAAATCAGGCATTATTGAATTAGACTTAATTGGAATAGTTTTAAAGGTTTCTAAACTTGAGTAGTATTGAAAGAATGATCATCAAACAAGTTGCTTCACATGGAGATCCTTAAGATATATGCCAAATATAATTTCTCTTTCTTAATATTATCTAATTATTATGGCCTTGTGATTATGGAGGTTTGGTCAAAATAATAAAATCAGTTTGTGTGAATACTGCTTCGTTTTGAGTTTATGAGCTTGTTTAGGTTACAGTGTATTTATGCCCAGTGTGTCGTAAAAAGAGGCGGAGAGAAGATTATTGGGAAGAAGCTGATGTTTGTAGAACACTGACACTCTATAAGGAGAAAAATTTCTCCTGAGGAATGCTTATTGTTTTTCCCAGATTCCACTTGCCAAGAACAAATTAGTCCACTGTGTCTTTCTGCTTTCCAAAGACATCAAAATCAAATCTGCAAATGAAATTTTCTTTGCTATCCAGTCAGTTAAATACTATGTTGACAAGTTGAATTTAAATAGCTTCATATGTCTCTTTGGGGATGGTATATCTAGGGTTCCATGTTGGAATCGAATATGTTGCTGTTGTTGTTAGGTGCCATCGATCAGTATCCGACTCATAGCGACCCTCAGGGTTTTCAATGGCTGACTGTTTCGGGATTGCCTTGGGATTGGAATATAGTAGTATGAAAAAATAGTGACTTTTACATGAGGTATGGAATCGGGAACTCCAGTTATTTGCCAAACACGTCATAGATGCCAGGTCCTGGATAGAGATTGTAAATACAAATATGTATGAGTCAGGGTTTCTGGAGGAGCTTTTATTATATTCATATATGTAACATGTATGTGTGTGTATATGCGTGTGTGTGTTTATACATATATATATATTTGAAGTATGAGAGGTTTGAGGACCTTGTGCATGCTAGGCAAGGGCTCCACCACTGGGCTACAACCTCAGCCCATTTTTTTTTTTTCTAATCCTGAAACAGGGTCTTTCTATATTGTGTAGGCTGCCTCTCTGGCCTTGAAGTTGAGATTCTTCTGCCTCACCCTCCCAAGTTTCTGTGTATGCACCACAGCACCCAACTTCTGGAGGAGCTTTATAGCATCAAAGAGAAAGTTCTTCAGGGCCAAGTGCCATGGCACACACCTGTAATCCCAGAGATTTAGGAGGCTGTGGCAGGAAGATCACAAGTTTGAGCCCAGAGGCAACCTCTGCAACTTAGTGATACCCTGTCTCAAAATTTTAAATAAAGCAAGAAAAGCACGGGGGGTGCAGCTTAACGATGGTGCACTTTCCTCACATGCACAAGGCCCTGGGTTCATCTCTCCAGTTCTTGGAGTAACCTTAATGCAAACCAAAGTGCTATCCATAGAGAAAAGTGCAATAGGAACAGTAGAGAAGACAGAAAACCTTTCAAAGGAAACCTATTTGACTAGGGCCCTGATCAGTGGGAATTGCCTTTGGCAATTGTTCTCAACTGATGAGGAATTAAAGAAGAGTGATTTAAAATTGTCTTTTCTTTCGTTGATAATAGTCTACCAATGTTACCTTCTAATTTTGATGATTTATGATTCTATTATGTTAGGAGAAACTGAATGAAGGATATATGGGTGCTTTTTTTAATGAGGTATGGTTCACATAACAAAACTAGCCACTGTACTTGTCATAAAATCTCTACTTATACAAATAATAAAGTATACAATTTAATGTCATTTAGTACATTTATAAAAGGAGAAAGATATGACAATCCACTCCCGAAGCAATCCTGAAACAATTAGCCATTGAAAACCCTATGATGGTCACTATGAGTCAGACCGATGGCATCTAACAATGATACATTTATAATCTTGTGCATTCTTCAGTTCTGACTGGTTCCAACACCTTTGAATCATCCCAAAGGAAACCCTTTACACATTCAGCAGTCACTCTTCCTTGCTCCTTACCCTTAGCCCATGGCAGCCACTGATCTGCTTTTTTTGACCGTGGATTTACCTATTGTGAATACATCATATAAAGACATGTAACCTTTTATGCTTGCCTACTTTCATAAAGAATTGTATTTCTAAGATTTATCTGTATTATACCATTAGTACTTCAGTTCTTTTTATGGCCTAATAATATTTCATCATATGCATAGACAGCCCTCTCTCAGTATCCATGAGGAATTGGTTCCAGGACCTTTTTTGGATACCAAAATCCAAGGATGCTCAAGCCCCCTATATAAAATAACACAGTATTTCCATGTAACCTATGAAAATCCTCTGATATGCTTTGAGTCATCTCTAAGTCATTTATAATACCTAATATAATATAATATAAATAATTATTATACAGTATTGTTTAAGGAGCCTGCAGCGGTAGCCCTGTGGCATCCGATCCCGTCAGATCTCGGAAGCTAAGCAGGGTCAGGCCTGGTTAGTAACTGGATGGGAGACCGCCTGGGAACACCAGAAGCTGTAGGCTTGGGAGAAGGACCTGGCAACGCCCTCCCAAAAATCAATCTGCCATTGAAAAACCCTATGAACAGCAGAGAAGCACTGACAATCGTGTTTCCCCTGTTGTACAGAGGGTCGCTATGAGTTGGATACCGACTCGACGGCACCTAACAACAACAACAACAACAACAACATTGTTTAAGGAATAAGAAAAAAGTGTGATATTTTCAGTACACATGCAGCTTTTTCCCCAAATATTTCCCATCTGCAGCTGGTTGGATCTAAGGATATGGAACCAAAGATTCACAGAGCCAAGTCTATGACGTTTTGTCCATGCATTTATGTAGTGGTGGACATTTGAGTGATTCATACATTTTGGTCATTATGACTAACACTGCTAAGAGCATTCTTTTATCAGTATTTGTTTGCGTACCTATTTTTACTTCTCTTGGGTGTGTACCTCAGTGTAGGGATGCTGAGTCATATAGTAATTCCATGTATAACTTTTGAAACTTCCAAGGCAGCTGCACCATTTCACATTCCCACCAACAGTGTGAGAGAGACTGTTTCTTTACATCCTTTCAAAATTATTCTTCATTTTTTAAAAATCATAACTTTTTTATCCCAGTAATCATACTTTATCAGTAATTTTTAGTGTAGAAATGAATTTCATTATGACATGTGTATACATGGATATACTTGTACATTACTCGTGTCCACCTGCCCCATTATCCTCTCATGACACCCTCCCCCATTCCTCACATCCAAATTTTAACTTAAGGAAAACTATACATTTCCGTTCCCTTCTCCTGTTGCCATTTCTTCTTGCCCTTCTGCCTTCATTCCAGTCTATCCCTCTAAGGCCCCTTCTACTTTAATCACCTATATATTTTCATATTGAATATATGTTGAAATCTAACATCGACATATGAGAGAAAACATGTGATGTTTATCTTTCTGGGTCTAATTTCACTTAAAATGATGATCTCTAGCTCCATCCATTTTCCAGCAAAAACCCTAATTTTGTCCTTCTTTATAGCTGAATAAAACTCTATGGTGTATATACACCACAATTTCTTTATCCACTCATCTATTGATGGACACCTACGTTGATTCCATGTCTTCGCTATTATGCATGACACCACTATAAGCACGGATGAGCCAGTATCTCTATAGTATGTTGAATTTCATTCCTTTGGATATGTACCTAGAGGTGGTAGAGCTGGGTCATATGGTAGTTTCATTTTCAGTTTTCTGAGGATCCTCCATACTGATTTCCATAGTGGCTGCACCAACCTGCATTCCTACCAGCAGTGTATAAGGGTTCCTTTCTACCGACATCCTTGCCAGCATTTGTTGATGTTTATTTTGTTGATGGTAGCCATTCTGATTGGGGTGAGAGGGTGTCTCAATGTAGTTTTGATTGGCATTTCCTTGATGACTAAGGATGTTGAACATTTTTTCATTTGATTGTTGGCCATTTATATTTCTACTTTTGAGAAGACTCTCTTCAGTTCTATTGCCCATTTTTTGATTGGATACTTTGCTTTTTTGGTGTTTAATTTTTTGAGCTCTTTATGTATTCTAGATATCCCTTGTCTGATAAAGCTGGCAAAAATTTTCTCACCGTCTGTAGGCTGTCTCTTCACTCTGGTAGTTGTGTCCTTTGCTGAGCAAAAGCTTTTAATTTCATGCAGCCCATTTGTCAGTTCTTGCTATTGTTTCTTTGCTATTGGGGTCCTATTCAGAAAGTCCTTGCCTATTCTTGTGTCTTGAAGTGTTTTCCCTATGGTTTCATCTAGCAGTTTCAAAGGTTCAGGTTTTACATTAATGTCTTTGATCCATTTTGAACTCATTTTTGTACAAGATGAAAGAGAGGAATCTTCAGTCTTCTACATGAAGATATCCAGTTCTCCCAGCTCTATTTGTAGAAGAGGCTGTCTTTTCTCCAACTTATATTTTTGGCATCTTTGTTGGATATCAGGTAGCTGTAGCTGCATGGGTTTATTTCTGGGTCCTCTATTCTGTTCAGTTGGTCTACATGTCTGTTTTTGTGCCAGTACCATGCAGCTATTGTTACTGTGGATCAATAGGATAATTTGAAATTTGATATTGTGATGCCCCTAAGTTACTCTTCTCAGAATTGCTTGTAGGGATTTGGTGTCTTTTCTGCTTCCATATGAATTTTAGGATTTTTTTTTTCTCTTTCTGTGAATAATGGCATTGGGATTTTGATGGGGATTGCATTGAGTCTTAGATTGCTTTCGGTCATAGAGACATTTTCACAATATTAATTCTTCCTATCCATGAGCTTGTCTATAGCCATACTACCTTGGCATCCAGTCTCATCAAATCATGGAAGCTAAGCAGGGTTGAGCCTGATTAGTCCTTGGATGGGAGACTGCCTGGGAATACCCAGTGCTGTGGGCTTGGGAGAAGGACCTAGTAGCACACTCCTGAAATAATCACCCATTAAAAACTCTGTGAATAGCAAAGAAGCACTGGCATAGTGCCAGGTATGACACAGTGTTGTGTAGTGTTTTGTTCTGTTGTACATAGGGTCATGTTGAGTCAGACCCAACTCATGGATACCTAACAACAATATTCATGAGCATGGAAAATGTTTCCACTTTCTGGTGTCTTCTTTAATTTCTTTCTTCAGTGTTTTAATGTATTTATTATAGAGACTTTTCACCTCTTTGGTTATGTATTATTGCAAGATTGTTTTTTGAAGCTATCGTGAATAAGATTGCTATGGATTTGTTGATCTTGTTTATCTTTTCAAAGAACCAAGTCTTTGTTTCCTCAATTTTTTTATTATTTTAGTCTACCCTTCATTAGTTTCTTTTCTCATTTTTATTATTGCTTTCCTTCTACTGATTTTGTGTTTTGCTTGTTCTAATTTTCTAAGACCTGTGGGTGCATCATTAAGTTATTTATTTGAGCCTTCTCTAATTTTTTTAATGTAGGCACTCATAGCTAATAACTTCCCTCTTAGAACTGCCTTTGCTGTATCCCAAAGGTTCTGGTAGATTGTATTCTCATTTTCATTTGATTCTAAGAATTTTTTTATTTCCTCCCTGATTTCTGCAAGGACCTACTGGTCATTTAAGAGTGTATTATTCAATCTCCATTTGCTTGTATAGTTTCTGTAATTTATCTAGCTGTTCGTTTCTAATTTTATTCCATTATGGTCCAATAAGATACATGAAATTATTTCAGTTTTTTATATTTATTAAGGCTTGATTTATGCCGTAAATTGTGATCCATTTTATTTTAAGTTCTGTGGGCTGCAGAGAAGAATGTGTATTCTGTAGCTTTGGGTTGGAATATTCTGTAGGTGTCTATTAAGTCCATTTGCTCTATTGTGCTCTTTAACTCTGACTGTCCTTTTTTGAATTTTTGTCTGGATATTCTATCTATTGATGAGAGTGAAGTATTGAAGTCACTCACTATTATTGTATCAGGACCTATTGCTTTAAATCCAGTAAATTTTTTTTTTAATGAGGTTCGGTGCACTAATGTTCAGTGCATATATGTTTACACTTGTTATATGTTCTTGCTCAATTCTTCCTTCAGACTAATCTTAACTTGAAGTCTACTTTGTCTGATAGAAGGATGGCTGCACTTCCTTTTTTTCTTTTTTCTTTTTCTTTTTCTTTCTTTTTTTTTTTTTGGTTTCCCTTGCTTGGTATATCAACTTCTGTCCTTTCATTTTCAGTCTTTGGGTGTTCCTTGCCAGGGAAGTGTGTTTCTTACAGACAAAAAATTGTTGAATCTTATTTTTTAATCCAATCTACTAACCTTTGTCTTTTGATTGGAGACTTAAGACCATTTATATTTAGAGTTATTATTGAGAGACATTTGTTTATCTCGTAATTTTGTTGAGTGTCTTCCTGGTTGGGTCATACACTAATTATTCTTTTCCTTCTCACTTATTCTGTTGTCTGTTCTTTTATTATTGCCATCCTACTGGTTGTGAAGTGGTTTCTCATTGTGATTTTGATTTGTGTTTCCCTAATGACCAGAGCTGTTGAGCATCTTTCAGTATGCAGAATAGCTAGTTGTAAATCTTCCTTGGAGATGTAACTAGTCCTGTGCTCATTTTTAAATTAGACCTTTGGTCCTTCAGCTGTAAAAGTGCTTTTTTCAGTTTGAATAGTTTACCCTTGTTGAAAATATGATTTGCAAATGTTTTCTTCCATTCTGTAAGTGGTTTTTTGGGTTCAGGATTGTCTTTTGATGCACAAAAGTTTTTAACTTTGTCTAGTTGTCTTTTCCTCATTGCTTGTTTTATGTGTCATATCTAAGAATCTGTTGCTAAATCTAAGGTCATCAATATTTACTCCTATGTCTACATCTAAGAGTTTTATAATTTTAGCTTTTTTTCTGTTTTGAATTAATTTTTTGCTCTTTTGTGAGGTAAGGGTTTAAATCTATTCTTCTGCATCGTCTAAAACTTCAGATTTAATATTGGTTAAAGGGAATCATCATCATTCTCTACAGTCTAACCCATCCTTATGATATTAATTTGTTTTGTTAGTCTTTAACAAAATCTAAGGCAAATAGCTAAAAGCATAAAACTCTTAGAAGAAAACTGACAAATCTTCATGACTTTGCAGTAGGCAATGAATCTTTATTATAGTAAAAGAAGAACAAGAAAAATGTTTGACTTGAATGACATCAAATTAAAAACCTATTGTCAAAGACCACCATCAAGTAAGTGAAGACATCCCATAGGCTGGGTGAAAAGTATTGACAAATTATATAGCAGATAAAAATCCAGAGTCCCACTCTTACAACTCAAGAATAAAGCAATAAATAACACAATCTAAAAATGGACAAAGGACATGAGTAGATATTTCACTAATGAAGGTAAACAAATTAACAAGAAATACATGAAAATGTGCTCAACGTCTTTAGCCTTCAGGAAAATATAAAACAAACCCTCTGAGATGGCTGTATTAAAACAAATGGATGATAGTGAATGTTGACAAAGACAAGGAGGTTCTGGAATCTTCTTGCTTTGCTTGTAGAACACAAGATTTCTAACACAAAATCATGTTAGAAAACAGTTTGTTAGATCTTCAAAAAGGTAAATATACAGTTACTGTATAAACTAGCAATTCCGCTCCTAGGTATATACCCAAAAGAATTGAAAACATATGTCCCTATGAAAACATACATGAATGTTTATATCAGCCAAAAAGTGGTAGCAGCTGAATGTCCATCAACAGATGCATCAGTAAACAAAATGTATAACCATAAAATGGAATATTATTCCACCATAAAAAGGACTGAAATACTGATACATGCTTCAGCATGAGCACACTTGTAACGTTATTGTAAAACAATAAGCCAGACATAAAATGACACATTTTATGATTCCATTTATATGAACTGTCCTAAATAGGAAAATGTATATATAGGGAAGGTAAATTAGTGGTTGCCAAGGACTAGAAGGACAAGAAAGGGGGAGTGACTAATGATGAAAATGTTTTAGAATTTGAGAGTCATGGTAGTTGTATACTGTGAATGCACTAAAACCCACTGAATTGTATCTGTTGAAAGTGAATTTTATGGTTCATGAAATATATTTTAATAAAAATAAATTTTAAACTGCTTTGCATGCAGAAATTTTTGTGTCTTAAAATAGTGATCATTTGATGTTCACCTTAAGCAATTTTTTTTAATGTTTTAGAAATTTATCGTGGCATCCTGCATTGACCAGTGCAAGTAAAATGCGAGCTCCACATTCTCATGCATTTATTGATCTGACTGAAGATTTTACAGCAGGTGAGTTGCACATAAATGTGAAGTAATTGCTTTGATCTGATTAAGAATTATGAGATTTTCTTCTTTATTTAGTATTAATTTGCTAATTATGTGAATGTTAGGATCAAACTAATAAAAAAAGATCATTGATATTGGGAACATGGAGAAAGTATTGAGTGTAATAATACATCTTTACCTGCTTTCACCTTTATTGCATGTAAGCCACTTCACAATTTGAATTCCCTACTTTTTACAAAGCCTGCACCTGGAGCCCTGTGGCATCCAATCCTGTCAGATCTCAGAAGCTAAGCAGTGTCAGGCCTGGTTAGCACTTGGATGGGAGACCGCCTGGGAACACCAGGTGCTGTAGGCTTGGGAGAAGGAACTGGCAGCCCACTCCCAAAAAACAATCAGCTACTGAAAACCCGATGAACAGCAGAAAAGCACTAACAATAGTATTTTGCCTGTTGTATAAGGGTCACTATGAGTTGGACAGCAACTCGCTGGCACGTAACAACTACAACTTTTCACAAATTCATGATAATTTGGTCATATTCTGCTTGATAGTCTATAGCCATATCATCCCAGCATCTGATCCTGTCAGTTCTCCAGAGCTAAGCAGGGTCAGGCCTGGTTAGTCCTTGGATGGGAGACCACCTGGGAATATCAGGTGCTATAGACTTGGGAGAAGGACATTTCAGCCCACTCTGAAAACAATCTGCCATGAAAACCCTATGAATAGCACAGAATCTCTTACAGTAGTGCTGGCCATGGCAGTGTCAGGGAGTGTTTCATCCTGTTGTACATAGCGTTGCCTGACAACAGCAGCATGCTGCTTGATGTTTCCTTGCCCTGCCATTTAAAAAATTTTAACTAGTAAATGCTATAAATTTAATGATAATTACAATATTTACTTTGTGCTACTGTTACCAGGTGCCATTCAGTCATAGTGATCCTCATAGGGTTTCCAGTGGCTGGCTGTTTCAGGATTGTTTTGGGAGTGGGCTGCCACATCCTTCTCCCGATTTTGTGTTGCTGGGGATCAAATTCAGAGCCTCAGAGAGAGCAGCGTGGCACTCTACCAACTGAGCTAAACCCCAGCTAATGGCTGAATATTTAGCTTATATGCCAAAAAGAGATGTTTTAAGTCTTTTTGTTATATAAAATTTTAAAAATAGAAATACACACAATAATCTAATATATACACACTTAATCATCACCTAGCTTCAAGCATTTTAAATAGTGTATATGACCAAATTTGTTTCATCTGTACACCCCTCCACTGCAAGTAATTTTAAAGAAAGTCTCAGACTTACAATTTAATTTATAAATACTTCAGTCGTCATCTCTAAATGATAAGGATGATTTTATTTATAAGCATCAGAAAATGATTTTGAAACCTAAAAAGGTTAATAATAATTTTAATATTAAGTGTTTAGTGATTATTTAAAATGCCCCAACATCCTCCTAAATGTTTTTATCCAATCAGGAGCTACACAGGGTCCATACAAAAAAACAAATATTATCTGTGTTGCAGAATTTCTCAGAGTTTTTCTGCGTGTATCCCATGGTGTTATCGTGTTTCTCTGTCCACATTTCCTCTGTCTCGGTAGTTATATGGGGGCTGTGTGTCAGGAACGCTTCATGGGGAGTGTTGCTGTGTTTCAACTCATTAAGGAAACACGTAATTTAAGTCCTCTCTTGCAGTAGCTGCAGTTTTCCTGAGCATGGACCACCCACTGTAATGTTCTGGCAGTTTTAGCAGCTGTGATGGTCACTGTCAGGTCCATTCTTTCAGTAGGAGTTGCAGAATTAGGGCACATTAAATCTTTCACTCTTCTGCATATATTAGTAGGTGGAATTTCCTATTTAAAGAAAAAAAGAATTCCCACATCATCCCTTCAGTCCATATGAAGTATAATTGAAACAGGCAAGATATGTGCTTAATTTTTTTTTCTCTCCACTCACCATTTTTTTAAACCAATTTTTAAGGGTTACAGTCTGGTTTTGAAATAACATTCTTATTCAGTGAGCTAATTGCAATTGAGTAAATCAGACCTGGTGGCTGAGGAATATAATAGAAATCTTTTAAATGTATTCCATAATGAAACATTTAAATTTTATTTGAGAAACAGGCAAGAAATATGATTATATAATTTAAACCTCTTATTAGCTCTGCATCGATTATGAATTTTGATAGTGCATTTTCATTACTAAGATACAGTATGTGAGACTGAGGCAGGAGGAGCTTAAGTTCCAGGCCAGATTGGTCTGGGGTATGAAACTGTCTCAAATAAAATAAAATTAAAATTAAATTAAGAATATTTTAGCACCCAAGTATACTGTCAATGTTATTGATTTAAAACAAACAAACCAGTCCTTTTCCTAGTATGTTTTTTATGGCCCTAAGTTGTTAGGATCTTAAGTGTATATTTAGATTGAGAAAAGAAAAGGGAATTTAAGAAGAAAAAAATGAAGGCTATTTTTAGTGTAGCTTTTCTGGTATGCCAAATCAGACCAGGTTGAAACCTGTAACAATAAGGTTTTGAGGACATTGCTATGGGAATTGTCTTAAAAGCTCATTTTGGGAGGATAAGAAAAATCTATAGTTATAGTCCATTTTCTATTATCTCTGTGTCCTCCCTCCTGCTGCTTCTCTCCCTCTCTTTCCTTCCCTCCCTCACATGCACACACATTCATTTTTAGGAAAAGCCTGTCTTAGGAGGTTTTAGAAACTTAGAGGGTTATTTGTTTTTGTTTTTGTTTTTAATTGAGAGTGAAGCAGTTTGAACTTTATTAGGTGAAGGCAAGGGATAATTGAGGCTTTAGAGAGAAGCACGAGAGCAGAGAGAGAGGAGGACATAAGAATCACAGTACAGGTCCAAGACATAGGCCTGGGCTTCTCAAGAGAGAGAAGAACCATAGCTTAGTTACTTTTAATTAAATTGCATTAGAGATTCTCAAATAATATTGACTTTGCATTTAAGTAATTTATAAAAATGTCTTGGATATTTTTATGGAATTAGCAAAATCTGCCTTACAGAATATTATGAGGAAACAAATCAAAGCCACTTACATATAGTTAGATTTTTACCTAACCAATCTATTGTATAAAATGTATAGAAATTCACTTTGGTGAGTCATCTTTTGAAAGTTAAGACATATGAAGAAATCTTAAAATCCTAAGTATTAGAATTGTGTTACTGAAAACCCTACTTCAGCAAACATTTTTTGAGTACTTGTTCCATGTAAATCTCTCTGTGATTCAGTATGTGATATATAAAGATGGAAAGGAATGCATTCAGCTGTCAGAGAGCATTTAGCTTCCTCTAAGAAGCTGACAAGTCTAGTCATGATATGTAGCAGAAAGAGATGGGTGAGTGTTAGTTACAAACTATTGTGTAGTAACGAAGGAGGCAATAAGTGTAGTAACGAAGGAGGCAATAAGAGCAGGTAGCCCCACTACTCCCGGGAAGGTGGAACTCCACGTAATTGATCTAAGAAGCTGGCTAAATTTTCTAAAATGATAAGTTCTACAATTCTCATTATCCATGGTGTACTCGTTCATTAGGATATTTAAAGCCTTTCCAAATAATAAGCTCTTGAAAAAATTCAAAATGTAAGTTGGACTTCCATTGAAAGACAAGACATGAAGTGTAGGAAATGAATTCTCAATAGCAAATAATGCTTTTTTTTTTACATTTTCATTTGTTCATTTTTAAAAAAACAGTTACCAAAATCACTCTTATCCACTGTACAGTTATAACATATTTACCTAATCCTTTTCTGAACAGTTGCTTCCAGTTTTGTGGAGGTTTTTTTTGTTTTTTTTTTTTTAATTTAAACAGTGCTCTGGTGATTTTTGGCACATTTTTAATAATTTCCTCAAGGAGAGTTCCTGAAAATGAAATGAGTGGTTAAACAAATATTAACATTTTTAAGAATGCAAAACACTGCCACGTTGCCTTGCAGAAAAGCTCAGGAGAGTGCCAGTTCCTCGCACTCGTGCTAACCCTGGTTACTACCTTTTTTAAATTATTGCCAATTCAGTGGGTTAAAAGTGGTATTCTGTTGTGGTTTTGATGTACATTTTTCAGATTTTATTGAAACAGTTTCTTTTTCCTATGTGAGTTGACCACTTCTGTGTTTTCCTGGGTGTGTTGCTATTTTCCCTTATGGATTGCCACTCTTCTGTCTTCTCTGCTTTGCTTTAAAGTTCTGTTGCTCTGTAAACTATTCTGTCAACAACCACTGGCAATTCGAACTCATGTCTGCTTTCTAAATGGGCTTCAAGAATTTAAGTTATTTGATACTCTAAATCATTATATACCATACTCTGATAACAGTGTTCCAATTATCTCATCTACTTCAGGAAAATAAAATAAAAGATTTCCAGAAAATAGGGCGCGGTGTCCCATGGCCCATGCTCCATGCATAGCAGAAATGGCCATGAATCCCCTCATGTAGACTTTAGTATAAAAGAAAACCAGCCTTCCCATCTGTTTACTTGTTTGGTAACTAAAGAATAGGCATCTGCATTCAAAAACAAAGACAAAATATCAGAATCCAGGTCCCTGTCTAACATATGAACCATTAATTTCTCTTAATGTTGTTGATTTGGGAGAACTAGATTTTAGACAAGAAATATCTATGGCAAGGGGTAGAGCATGCATACATGAACATGTCAGTCTGGCCCTAGACCTTGAGAAAACAAGTCAAGGTCATAGCCTGAGGCTGAGTGTTTCCTGCGTTGTTGAGGCCATGGAAATGGCCTCTCAAACACTGAGAACAGAAGGCTATAAACTCAGTATTTACTTTCCTTGCTTTTAAATTATTTAGAAGTAACATGCTTATGATAAGTTAAAATAGTCCGAAAGTGTGTGAAACTATTTCAGTTTCAACTAGCTGTATGTAAACACAATCTCATCTTTTATCCAAATGGATTTCCAAGGATTGACTTGGGTTTTTAATAGATTGTGGTATTCCATTTTAATTTGTTGTCGTTGTTAGGTGCCATCGATTTGGGTCCAATTCATAGGGACCTATGTACAATAGACATGCCCGGCACTATTGTCAGTGCTTCCCTGCTATTCATAGGGTTTTCAAAGGCTGATTGTTTTGGGAGTGGGTTGCCAGGTCCTTCTCCCAAGCCTACAGCACTCCATATTCCCAGGCAGTATCCCATCCAAGTACTAACCATTTTAGCTTCTGAGTTTTGCCGGGATTAGAGGCCACAATGGTATGGCTGCAGGCATTCTATTATATAGAGGTGGTGTAATTGGCTTAGATAGTCCTCTTTTGGTGGACATTTGTGTCTCTTGTTTGTTTGCAGCAGTGCAAACACTATATGTATGTCTGTATGTTCTTGTATAAACAGAACTTTAAGGTTTTCGTCACTTTAATTAAGGTTGTGTGTGTTCCCTTAAATGTATGGTACTATATTTCAAATATACTAAAGAGGATAAAGAATGAACTAGAATAAACAATTAAAACTTTCATTTTTACTTTGAATAAATATTGCAGTTCCCCTTCAGAGGCTGTGCCAATTTACTTGTCTACAACAGTTGTGTGAAAGCACTCATTCTTATCAACATTAGGTATTTTCTATCTTTATTTATAGATTACTTCAAGCATACAGGAAAATAGATTTCAGGCATACAGAAAAATAACACTTGGTACATTAAATATCCACGTTTTTGTCAGTTTCATTGGCAAAATTTGCATCGTCTTTTGATTTGCATTTTTTGAGTAATGTTAATGTTAAACAACTTTTTCTATACTTGTACTGGCCATTTTAATCCTTTTCTTGTAATTGTTAATATATTTTGTCATTTTCTTTTTTGTCCTTTTCTATTAGAATTTTGTCTTTTTGATATTTATGAAGGTTCTGCTAAGTGATATATCCTATATGATATCTGTATTATGTACACATATTTATATGTATATATCTCCAGATATATATGTGTGTGTGTGTATAACTTTTTTATAAAATGTTTTCTTTTGGCCACATAAATTGTTAAATATTTGCTAATCAAATTTATTTTCTTTCATGGTATCTGTGTTTTGTATCATGCTTGGAATATGCTGTTTGGATATAAGTGATTTTTTTTTTTTTCCAGTACTAGGGAGTTAACCTGGGGACTCATGCATGCTAGGCAAGTGCTCTACCATTGAGCTGCACCCTGTCTTATTTTTTATTTTGAGGCAGTGTCTTGCTAAGTTGTGTAGGCTGCCTCTGGCCTCAGGCTTGCAACACAGCACCTAGGTGGATGTAAGATTTTTGGTAGCAAACAATTTTAATATTTTTGGTGGTATTATGTCTTCTTTACATTTAAATCTTTGATACAAGTGGATTTTCTTGATGAAGTTTTGGTTATATCTTCAGATTTTCATCTCTCTGTTTTGAAGGTCCTGCTTATGAAACACCATAGGTCTTCTAATTCCTCCCTTGCTACTGAGAAGTTCGTTACTGCACTTACGATTTACATATAACCTCCCTTATGAGCCATGTTGGTCAATTTTCCATCTTAAAGGTTTGCAGTAAATAAAAGGAACTGTCCCAGTCATTGGTCATTTAAATAAGAGATTTATTACATTTAAGTAACAGAAGACTGATCTTAAAACTTTAACAATCTGCAACATAGGTGTACAAAGGAAGCTTACCCTCTTTGTTTTCTAACTCTACAGGAGGCAGCTCTGTGTCTCCGGCATGTGTGGGAGAAAGGAAATCTAAACTTGTCAATTAAAATCATCTCAGGGCTGGGGGTAGGGTCCCGTGATAGAGCTCTTGCCTAGGATGTGTGAGGCCCTGGGTTCAATCCTCAGCCCCACCCCCTAAAACAAAAAGTTATCTCAATGTTTAGGGTCTTAGTATTGTTGAGTTAATTTTTTAGGTTTTCTGTCTCTTTCCTTAGCTTTTCTTTCATTCCCTTAGCAAAAATAGCAACAGTGTAACCCCAAGTAAGAGTGGGCTTACATGTTCTCAAGGAACTGGAAGGAGAGGCTTGGATATTTGCCACGAGGTTGCTGGCCCTTGTTTACTAGGTACACTGCTATCATTTGCTTCTGAAGTTGGCAGCTGGGGCCAGGAGCTCCTGATCTCTTTACCCGGATCAGTCAGAGCCTGATATCTCTACCTTGGCCCACTTGACTCTGTCTTGAAGCTCCCTATCTTTTATGGATTCCTCTGAAGCGCCATGACGCCCTCTGTCTTGGACTAGCCGTCACCTGTACTCTGCCATGGGGATCCTTTGTCTTGTACTATCATATGCCCTTTGAAGGTCCACTGGGGATCTTGAGTTCTTCCTTACATGTGAAAGTCCAGGTCAGAGTGAGAGTAATAGGTACCTATCACCTTAAAGGCCTGCAGCCGTAGCACTGTGGCGTCCGATCCTTTCAGATCTTGGAAGCTAAGCAGGGTCCAGCCTGGTTAGACCTTGGATGGGAGACCACCTGGGAAGACCAGGTGCTGTAGGCTTGGGAGACGGACCTGGCAACCCACTCCCAAAAATCAATCAGCCATTGAAAACCCTATCAATAGCAGAGAAGCACTGACAGTAGTGTTTCGCCTGTTGTACAGAGGGTCGCTATGAGTCAGATACCACCTCGATGGCATCTGGCAACAACAACATCACCTTAAAGGGCTGAGGTTTAACTCAGTTGGTAGAGAGCCTGCTCTGCACTCTCTGAGGACCCAGGCTCTATCCCCAGCACCGCAAAAACAGGACAAGGACATGGCAGTCCACCCCTGAAGCAATTCTGAAACAGCCATTGAAAACCCCGTAAAGGTCACTATGATTTGACCTGACTCAGTGGCACCTAACAACAAACGTCCCATAAAGAAAGGGTCCTCCCTGAGTTTCAGAGTTGATATTCTTTACACCCTTCAACACGCCATTTCTGCCTTATTAGTGCTTGTGCCCCTGCAAGTGGACACTGAAATTGGTGCCTGGCGGCAGTCACAGCAGCTGGCCTCTGATCTCCTCTCCAGTCCTCCTCTTGGGCCCTGCATCTTGCCTCAAGCCTCCTTGCTGCCCTAGACAGCCTGATGTTCTGACTTGAGGTTTTCCTTCTTGTCATTTAAAGTAAAACTTGTTCAGATCCTTAGGTTTTACATTGGATTTGTGAATAAAATTATGAAAATTTAGGAATCTTTTTTCCCTCATCAAAATCTATTTCTATTTTCTCACTATAAATTCAAAAACGTGTTATTTTGGAAGTGAAAAGCTGACTTATGGCTTTTTTTGCAGTCCTGATATAATAACCCAAATATTCCTGGAGGCCAGCAGTTCTCAAGAGTGTGAAGTTAGGGTCACAGAGACGCTTTCAGAGGGTCCATGAGGGCAAAACTGTCTCCATAAAGGCTGTAAGATATCATGTGACTTTTATACTCTTGTTCTTTCACAAGTGTACAGTAGAGTTTTCCAGTAACTTAATAACAGGTAATATTTAGTAACATGCGAGACCTTGTCTTAGGTGTGTGCTTCTTGTGATTTTAACCCTTTGGCAACCATTAGGACACAAGTCAAAAAGTGAGGGGTTATGAATTTGACGGAAAATCAAGGAAGTGGTGCCAAAAAGGTATTTTACAAATTTGTATTATGCATTCCAATTATTTTGCTAAATCTGTTCTTGTTTTGTTCATTGTAATAAAGAGTTTTTGGAAATAGTTATATATTTTGATTTGAAGTTGGTAATCAAAGGGTTAAAAATATCTCTCTTAATTTTTAATTTGTATAGCTCACATAAACAAAAGATCTTCAGGGTACTCTGGAATTTCTAAGAGTGTAAAGAGATCCTGGTCTACAACCATACCACCCTGGCAGCCCATCTCATCCAATCTCAGCAGCTAAGTAGAGTCTGGCCTGTTTAGTACTTGGATAGGAGACCGCCTGGGAATACTGGGTATTGTAGGTGTGGGAGGACTTAGCAGCCCAATCCAGAAACAATCAGCCATGGGAAGCCCTGTAAATAGCAAGGAAGCATTAACAGAATTGCCGCCAGCCGTGTCAGAGTGTCAGGGAATGATTCCTTCTGTTGTACATCGGGATGCTATGAGTCAGACCCAACTCCAAGGCACGTAACAACAACAACAAAAGAGATTCTGAGAACAAAAACTTTAAAACCTCCTGCTTTAGGCAAACCTCCTGCTGTAGGCACATTGATGCCTGTGGCTCACGGTGATCCCTATATAAAGTCACATATGCATACATGCATGACCTATTGTTCTTAGGTGCCGTCGAGTTGTGTCCGACTCATAGTGACCCTCATAGGGTTTTCAGTGGCTGATTGTTTCAGGATTGCCTTGGAAGTAGATTGCCATGTCCTTCTCCCATTTTTGTGGTGCTGGGAATCAAACTTGGTACCTCAGAGACTGCATAGCAGTGCTCTGCCAACTGAGCTAAATCCCAGCTTGGCATGTATGACCTAATCATCACATATGCATATGTATGTAGAGCAAAGATAAGATCTTGGCTGTGACATGTCACATGCATGATAACAATCCCCCTGAATACTACCATTGCTCCCCATTTCTAATTTCTGTCAAATTTCTGTCTAATTTCTGAACCAGTTTCTGAACCAAATTCTGTCAAATTTCTGTCTAATTTCTGAACCAATTTCTGTGGTTCTGCCTGTCGTCCCAAGATGCAGCTGAATGAAGGAACTTATAGGCTGATCTCGTGGGGAAATATATAAAATATACAGCCTTTGACCCCAGGGGTCTACTATTTTCTTTATTATAAGTTATTTGTCTACATATTACAAAATGAGAAAGATATCTGTTTACATGGTGTTTAGTCACACATATACTGGCCAGGCCACGCATGTGTTTTACTTGTAGAACTTAAAAGCTCACATTCAGAATGTATCCCTAAGTCACTTCTTTGTGGTGGGTGGGTGGATTCCATTAGACATTTAAAAGGACAGCTCTTGTATCAGTGGTCAAAGGGAAACATGACCTAGCCAGGCACGGTGGCTCACACCTGTAATCCCAACGGCTTGGGAGGTGGAGATGGGAGGATCACAAGTTCAAGACCAGAGGCAGTCTGTGTAAGTTAGCAAGACCCTGTCTCAAAAAAGTAAAAAAATGGGCTAGGGGTGCATCTCGGTGGTCCAGCACTTGCAAAGCATGCAGGCGCGAGGCTCTGAGTTCAACCCCCAGTACCAAAAAAGAAAAAAAGGAAACAGGACCTGAAATTTTCCTTAATATCACAAATTCTTTTTATTCATTCATGAAGTCACTAATTCTGTACCTGGCCTCTACTCTGCTGGGAACTGAGGGTTCAGAGGTGAAAAACATCGTCATTAGTCATTATTCCAAAGCACCTCTCCATTCATTCTGTATTCAGAACTTTAGACCTGATCACTTGGAACGCATTGATTTATGTCCTAAATGTGTTAAAGTGCAGCAGAATTTCTGACCCAGGGACCCCTAACTCCTTGGAGTATCATTTGAGGTACATTGGTGGAGCTGTACAAGGTTCTCACCTTTCTTTCCTCACCCACACTTGGGTCATCTCATGGCTGAAATCACCATTACAGCCTCAACACTCTATGTCCTTATCACCAATCGATACATCTCCAGGCTGGACCACCCTGTGAGTCCCCCTGCCTATGAGCTGTCTCTGTTGTGTATGTCTCATGGACACGTCAGACTGTGCTTCACAAACACATTCCTGATCTTCCTCCTAAACCTGCTCAGCCCTTAATCTTCCCATCTCACTAAATTGCAATCCTCTTTCTGGTTGTTATTGTTAGGTGCCATCAAGTTGGTGACCGACTCATAGCGACCCCTACGTACAACAGGTGAAGCACTATTGTCAGTGCTTCTCTGCTTTTCATAAGGTTTTCGATGGCAGATTGATTTTGGGGAGTGGATGTGTCGGGTCCTTTTCCCAAGCCTGCAGTATCTGGTGTTCCCAGGTGGTCTCCCATCCAAGGACTAACCAGGCCAGACTGTGCTTAGCTTCTGAGATCTGATGGGATTGGATGCCACAGGGCTACAGCTGCAGGCATGTTCCCATTTCACTAAATTGCAGTCCTTTTTCTAGTGCCTGTCTATAAACGCAGGAGTCTTGCATGCTGCTTCCTTCTGTCACACCTAACATCAAGTCTACTAGGAAATTCTTTTCATTCAGGCTTCAGAATATTTCTACAACCCGAGCACTTCTCACCACCTCCACCATCCTGGTCCAAAACACAAATTTCTCCCCTGAGTTATTCCAGTGACCAGGACCCCTGCTGCCACTCTTCTTCCTCTACATATGTTTTCAGCGCAGGAGCTACTGTGATCCGGTCAAGTCTGTTCTCAAAACGATTTTTTGTTTTGTTTTGTTTTGTTTTTGTTTTTTTGTTTTGCAGTGCTTAGACATTAAACTCAGGGCCTCACACATACTTTGCAAGTGCTCTACCACTGGGCTGCACCCCCAGCAGGTTTTATTTTTATTTACTTATTTTTTATTGTTTGTTTGAGATAGGATATCACTGAGTTACACAGGCTGCCTTTGGCCTTGAACTCGAGATCCTTCTGCCTTGGTCTGCTGAGTCTCTCATATTCGAGGCATCACCACACTCAGCATAAAACCTTTAGTAGTGTCTTTACTTCATTCAGAGAACTAGCCCAAAGTCCTTAAAGTGTCCTAGTAAACCCCACATACTTTGGCCCCCATGACCTCTCTGACCGTCCATTCTCCTGTGCCCATGCTCTATTCTCTCTCTGCCTGGCCACCTCCTTGCTCTTTGTGAAACCCCATGAGACAAGGTCCACTTGTAGGGCTCAGCTCAGGCAGCTGTTTTCTCTGCCTGGGATATCATTCGTCCAGATACTCATACCACCACCTTCAAGTTTTTTCTCTAAATATACTTTACCTTCCTCCCCTGTTTATTTAGATGTTATCCGATTTCTCAGTGAGGTCTGCAACTTTATAGCACTCCCCTTTACCTTGTCCTACTTTAGTTTTGCTCCAAAGCACTTTCACCTTCGAGAGTATTATATACTTATTATTTATACTTTGTTATCCCAAACTCGATTATAATTCCACGAGGGCAAAGATTTGTGTTTGTTCTGTTCACTGTCATTTCTTCAATGGTTAGAAAAGTGCTGAGCACCAAAGTGGGACTTGATGGATATCTATTCAATAAGTAGTTACTTTTTTGGCTGCAGAACAGAACCTAATCCCAGGTACCATATTTGTAAGTGCTCAGACCATCCCTAGTTGGTAGGTGTGTTTCAGCTAAAGATTTAATAGCTAACAATGGGAGCTCTTGATGAAATCACTGTATTTTTGGAACTTCAAACATATGTTATTGAATAACCAGAATAGTCCTTGTTTTAGAAATTCCACAAGGGGTTTCTCACAAAAATGCACAGAGCTAAGAAACTTCACCTGCCAAAATCTTATCTAAGCAGATTTTAAAAATAATGGAGACTTGTTTCAAGAATTTTGTTCATTGTTCTAAAATTACAAGTTAAGCCACTATAACTTTAAGATATAAGATTATCTTGGGAACCATTTCTGAATACAGTTTGAACTGATTCAAATTCTGTTCTAAATAATAGCTGATCTTTATCAGCAAAGATGGAGAGACTTGTCGCTAAAAACCACAGTTGTTTCTGATGTTATACTTTTTCTTCTCTGATAAAGATGGGCACCAGGGAAACAAATTAATAAAAAGTGTTTTTATTGCAAGTGTGCTGTCACTGCCCTAACACATGTGTATAGACACTATTTATTTATTTATTTATTTATTTTTGTGGTGCTGGGGTTTAAACCCAGGGCCTCCCGCATACTTTGCAAATGCTCCACCACTGAGCTGTACTCCCAGCCCTCTTTCTTATTTTTTTTAACTTGAGACAGAGTCTTGCTAAGTTATGCAGACTGCCTCTGGCCTCCAACTCGTGATCCTCCTGCCTCAGCCTCCCAAGTCACTGGGATTGTAGGTTTGCACCACTGCACCCAGTTTAACTGATTTGAGAGAAACTTTACATAGATATTATTCTGTTGTCGCAATATGATACTGGCTTATTTCATACCTATTATTAGTATCGGGGCTTAAGAAAGGATATCTATCCCCCAAAAATCAAAACATTGAATGTTATTATATTTTTTGTCTTTATCTGAAATACAACCCAAAGTAAATGATTTTATAATATAATAATAATATAATATAATAATGTAATATATAATAATATATAATAATATAATATAATAATAACTATCATTTTTTGAGCATTTAGATAAGCATGGGGCTGGGATTTAGCTCAGTTGGTAGAGCGCTGCACTGCAGTCTCTGAGGTCCCGAGTTCAATTCCCAGCACCACAAAAATGGGAGAAGGACCTGGCAATCCACTCCCAAGGCAATCCTGAAACAGTCAGCCATTGAAAACCCTATGAGGGTCGCTATGAGTCGGATACCGACTCCATGGCACCTAACAACAACAACAGATAAGCATGACCCTGTCTAAGCATTTTCTATGCATCCACATAGTTAATTCTCACAACAATCTTATAGAATATGGGTTTTTGGTTTTTTTTATTGACCCTATTCTACATGTTATAAAACTGACATATAGATGTTATCTTTCCCAGAGTTGCAGTGTGGAAGTCAAAAGCCTTCTTGCCTAAATGTTCAGTTTACTCTGTAGTCCCCCTGACTGCCTAGAGCTGTATTGTAACATTCTGTGGTCCCCAACCTCTTTGAGAATCTGGAGAAAGTCATGGAACTTCTCTCAAGAAAAACACCCATAAAAATAAAATGTTATGATCTTGAACACCCTGAAACCTATCCATAAACTCCCTAAGAAGCCTCTTGGTTAAGAGTGAAATAATTCTCATTTTAAATATTCAAACATTGCAGACACATACTGTGCAAGGAGCAAAAGTCCTGCATTACCTGAGACCCTAGATATTAGCGTAGTTATTTATTTGGTGTGTTTCACTAGATTGTTTTTTCTAAGCATATTCACTGTGTTTAAGAAAATATATGTTGTAATCCTAATCTTTGGGAAGCTGAGGCTCTCAGAATCTCAAATTGGAAACCAGCCTGTTTGACATAGACTCTCTTTGTCAAAAAAAAAAAAAAAAAAAAAAAAAAAAAAAAAAAAAAAAAAAAAAAAAAAAAAAAAAGAAAGAAAAGAAAAAAGGAAGGAAGGAAGAAAGTATATGTGACTTTTTAAAAAATGATATAGGCTCTATATGAAAATGTAAAATCTATATTTATCAGAAGATATCATTAAAATAAAATGAAAGACAAGCCCCAAATAGAAGATATTGGTAACATATACAACCAGCCATAAATTGATTTCCAAAATAAAAAGCTCATAAAACAAAAACAAACAACAAAAAAAAACAACTACTACAAAAATGGGAAAATTATATAAACAGACATATCACAAAATACAATGGTAAAGACCAATAAACACAAGTGTTCCACATGTAAAGAAATCTGAGAAGGCTGGGTATGGTGATGCATGCCTGTAATCCCAGTACTCGAGAGGCTTAAGCAGGAAAGTTTCGAGTTTGAGGCCAGCCTGAGGTATATAGTAAGATCCTGGGAGTAGTTTAAAAAAAAAAAAGATAAGAAAAGAGAAGGAATAAAGAAGGGAAAGGAAAGGGGAAAGAAGGAAGGGGGGAAGAAATGAAGTGAAAACCGCAAGATAATATTTATGAGAGTTAGAAAAATTATTAATTAGGTTGCTGTGATTGCATAGAGGAAAAAAACTTAAAGAATTAATGGTTATACCCATTAACATAGGTGAATCTCAGAAATAATGTAGAGCAAAAGAAAATCTCAGAAGAGTGATAGCATTTAAGTAAAGTTCAAAACTATACAACACTGAATGTTCTTGTGCCGTATGTATGTGTGAGTAAACTATAAAGTTTCCACAGAGGTACACTGGATTTTGATGGCAAAAGCATGATCAATTAAGGGAGAAATGAGGGAGTTTTTATTATTCTTTATGTCTTTGGTACATTTATAAATTATTTCACAATTTTAAGAATGATTACCAAAAAAGAGGAAAAGAGGACCCTACTGTATATGTTGTTGTTGTTGGGTGCCATAGAGTTGGGTCCAACTCACAATGACCCACAACAAACCAAAACACTCCCAACACTGTGCCACGCCCAGCACTATGTCAGTGCTTCTCTGCTGTTCATAGGGTTTTCCATGGCTGGTTCTTTCAGGATTCTTTTGGAAGTAGGCTGCCAGATCCTTTTCCCATTTTTGCCACACTGGGGATTGAACCCAGGGCCTCAGAGTACACAGAGCAGCACTCTACCAACTAAACTAAACTTTGTACTTTGTAACTTCTTTTTTCACTTAATCTCATAGAAATCATTGCACCTTAATACTTAAGTCTCTCACATTTAGGTTGTAGCTAAATTATATTCTTTTGTGTGGATATATATTTCCCTTAACATACTAAATCTTGCTATAAAAGACAGATTAGAAAGACTTTCATTAATAAATACTACTTACCATAATCTCGTGTGTAAAAGCCTTCTCTGTGTTCGTGAGAACTTCACATGTTGCCTTTATAGATACCACATAAGTAAATATCAGAGAGAGAGAGAGAGAGAGAGAGAGAGAGAGAGAGACAGAGAGAGACAGAGAGAGACATCAAGAGGTACTCCCCTTCCCCTATCCCAAACTGTTTAAAATTGGCTTGTGGGCCTTGTAACACTTTACCTGTAAACAGCTGAGCACACATCACCAGACAGTAAGCATGTTCTCCTGTGTAACCAGAATACCAGCATCACATCTAAAAACTAATAGTAATTCCTTAATGCTATCTTATAACTTGGCTGGGATTTAGCTCAGTTGGTAGAGTGCCATTCTGCAGTCTCTGAGGTCCTGGGTTCAGTTCCCAGCACTGCAAAAATGGGAGAGGGACATGGCAATCCACTCCTGAGGCCATCCCGAAACAATCAGCCATTGAAAATCCTGTGAGGGTTGCTGTGGGTCAGAAAGGACTCAGTGACAACTAACAACAATAACAAAATCTTATAACCAACCAACATTCACATGTTCCCAGTTGTCCTAAAAATTATCTTCCAAAACTGCTTTTCTTCCTTCTTTAGAGTTTACTCAAGAATTATGTATGCATTTAGAGGTGATTTCTCCATACTCTCTGTTGGTCTAGCTATAGCCTTGCTTTATTTATTTATTTTTTTTTTATGATACTGAATTTTTGAAGGATCCAGGCCACTTTTATTGTAGAATATCCCGCATTTTAGATTTATCCAGTTCCCTCCACATAGTGTTTGACTTTTGAGCACAAACTTCCTACAGTGATGAGTTCTCCAATAAGTTCGGTGTTTGCTTGGTGTATTTTAACAAAGTAGATGAACCAATTTTTTTTGTTATTATTATGAAGGAAGGGAAGGAGCAAATTCAATAAATACTGCAAATTTGATCTTTATTGAAAAATAGAAGTATCAAATATAATGAGCATTTGTTAGTTGTATTTCTACAGAGAAGTACATTGACCATAAGCAGCTCTAGGGCCTCTTTGTAATCTTTTTAAATGCATCAAATATTATTTAAAGTTACTTTTTTTCTTATTGTAATAAGACAATATGTTATTACATAGAAATAACTGGAATTTCTTCCTTTAGTTACAATAGCGCATGGTATTTACATGAAATAAGATTTTTTTCTTGTGTGTTAAAAATCACAACTAGATTTTAGTATGTGAGATAATATGTTCATCTAGTCTGTGGTTTCATGCGAAGATATTTGACATTTATTTGTAGTTCATAGTTCTAGGAACAAAAAGAAAGTATAGTCTTATGTGCATGATCAATTTGGTCATTTAAATCACTAACTGGTAAATTCAGTTTGTGAAATCTATTGAGATCAGAGAAACTCATTTCAGTCACCTGGGCATTTGCTGCCAAACAGAAGTACTTTCCAAATATGTGTCATCATAGAAGGGAAAGTGAGCCTTATTCACAACCATGCCCACCGTCCCAAGGGCCAGAGTCGAGCCCTTAGGGAGAACAGTAGTCATGGCATGGCATGGCTTTGGGTTCTTCCCCTCACAGCCTGCATGCTGGGCATGCCCTTTTTGTTCTTTGAAACTATGTCTCATTTGTAAAAATGAGGATCATATCAAGTACCTTGAAGTGGTACCTTTAGAATGTTCCCGACAGAGAACTATATTAAAAGCATTTTTTAATATCACAACCTGTACATGGATAGTTATACTGTGTACGTTTATACATACGTACTTAATGCACATGTAAACATTTTTGCATAGAAAGGCTTACTCATACCATGTATTGTATATTTTAAAGTGTTGATGAAACCGATTTCATGACCCATAAAGGGTAATGATCTTCAGTTTGAAAACACGATACAAAAATTTAATTAGTTTCAGATTCTGCTGTCCAGATGATTTTGCCAGTTTGGTCATTCCATCATCTAAACACTTATCAGGCAATTATCTTGTGCCCTTTTGAACAAAACTGACTGTTCTTAGTGGGTTTGCAGCCCCTAGAAAAAGAGAAAGTAAACAAGAAAAAATATCATTATGGATTGTCATCTGAGTCATGAAGACACATAGGTGAGGTGCTACAGTTTTTTAAATGGAGTTGTTATTATCAGCCACATAAAGACTCCTTTCCATAGACTGG
>VMDO01013327.1:0-58661 GCA_007922755.1 Pedetes capensis
CAGTGGAAGCAGGAAGAAATAATGCTTTAGTAAGTAAAACGGAATTCAGGTGTAAGGGAAGGTTGCACTGGGAAATTGAATTAGCATATTTTTCATTCAGAATTGTAAATTTTTTGAACACTTCAAAATTACTTCAGATATCTTGTGATCAGTAATCCAAGAGACCATATTCACTTTTCCTACACTTACAATGTGGGGTACGACACATGACTGAAAGTTTAAAACTCTTGATAAGTATATCCCCCTAGGTATAAAGATGATCCATATTTTGGATAATCCTATCCTGATGTGCCTAAAATTCACTTAAATTGTTCAGGTTATCAATAAACTATTTTATTCATTTATTCAAATAATATTTAACAATCTCACTCTATGTTTTTGTGGACTTATTCTATTTTATCTGATCTACAAATGTACTTATTTTATTGTTTCCTCAGTAATCTTATTTTCTTAGTAATTTTTAGTGTACAACTTAATGAGTTTCATTATGATATTTCCATATATGCATATCACTGTTATTGCTCATGTTAACCTCTCCATTACCCTGTCATGACCCCCTCATCCCATCCCTCCCTAACAGTGGTCTCCCTTCTACTTATATGTCCTGTTTGTGTGTGTATGTGTGTATATGTGTGGGTGTGAGTGTGT
The DNA here is from genome assembly GCA_007922755.1 of Pedetes capensis. Lineage (NCBI taxonomy): Eukaryota > Metazoa > Chordata > Mammalia > Rodentia > Pedetidae > Pedetes > Pedetes capensis. Next base: position 649 of record VMDO01013327.1, read on the forward strand.
GTGTATCAGGATGTGTATATATTTTAATAGGGGGCTGGGTTTTATCTCAGTTGGTAAAGCACTGCTCTGCGGGCTCTGAGGTCCCGAGTTCAATTCCCAACTCCACAAAATGGGAGAAGGATGTGGTAACCCACTCCCAACGCGATCCCGAAACAGTCAGCCATTGAAAACCCTATGAGGGTCGCTATGAGTCTGACTCGACTCGACGGCACCTAACAACAACAACATATATTTTAATATTGAATATATATTGAATCTCACACCCATATATGAGAGAAAACATGTGATGTTCATCTTCCTGGGTCTGGTTTATTTTTCTTAAAATGATAATCTCTTGTTCCATCCATTTTCTGGCAAAAGCCATAATTTTGTCCTTCTTTATAGCTGAATAAAAATCCATGGTGTATATATGCCACAATTTCTTTGTGCATTCATTTGTTGATGAATACCTTGGTTGATTCTTACCTTGGCAATTGTGAACAATAGCTCTAGAAACATCAATGAGCAAGTATCTCTATGGTATGTTGACTTATATTCCTTTGGGCATATACCCAGAAGTGGTATTGCTGGGTCATTTGCTTGTTCTATTTTTAGTTTTTATTTTGAGAAATCTCCATACTAATTTCCATACTGGCTTCATCAACCTGTATTTCCACCAGCATGGTAGTAGTTTCTCCCTACAGCCTTGCTAGCATTTGTTGTTGCTTGTTTTATTAATGCTAGCCATTCTGACTGGGATGAGATAGTATCTCAGTATTGTTTTGATTTGCATTTCCTTCATGGCTAAGGATATTGAGCATTTTTTCACATTTATTGCCCTTTGTATTTCTTCTCTTGAGAATTTTATTTTGTCATTTGCCTATTTTTTGATTGGATACTTTGATTTTTGGTGATTAATTTTTTCAACTCTTTATATATTCTACATATGAATACCCTATCTATCACTGTACATGTTTAACTGGAATAAATACTACCAGGGATATTAAGAAAAATTGAATATGATCTGAGACTTCTAAAAAACTTATGTTGTTGTTGTTGTTGTTAGGTGCCTCTGAGTCAGGTCCAACTCATAGCAACCTTAAGTACAATAGAAGGAAACACTCCTTATTTCTGTTCTATACCTGGCACTATAAGTGTTTCTCTACTATTCATAGAGTTTTTGATGGCTAATTTTTTTGGAAGTGGGCCTCCAGATCCTTCTCTTTAGCCTATAGCAGCCAGTGTTCCCAGGTGGTCTCCCATCCAAGGACTAACCAGGCCCAACCCTGCTTATTTCTGAGAGTAGATAGGACTGCTGCCAGGGAGGTATGACTACAAGGAAAATTTTGATATTAACATATAAATATGTTACATAATGCAATTTTATGATTAATAACCTGTAGGATCAGAATGCAAACAAACTATTAGCTTACTTTGAACATAGAGCAAAACAACAAAGAAATGTAAGGTCTAGTGCTAGAAAGCACTTCAGCAAAATTAAAGGAAGGTGTTTAGGTATTTTGAAAAGTAAATCTATGTAAGAATATCATGCTCAAAATTCCATGTACATTAAAATATAGCCTGGCTTTAGCTATTGACTGGATTTGAGATAAAATGTAATTGATGCTTGGAACATTATCCTTCAAGTGGCACAGAGTTAACCTAGCACTACTGACTCTTCCCTCAGAGAACAATCACATTATTTGGTTAAAAAGTAAATGATATGCTGTATGCTGTGGTGCATGCCTATAATTTCAGCAACTTGGGAGACTGAGGGAGGAGGATCACAAGTTCAAAGTCACCAGCAGCTTTATCAACTTTAGCAAGACATTATTTCAAAATAAAAAATTATAAAAGAGTCTGTAGGTGCAGCTCTGAGGTACAGCACTTAACTAATATGTGTAAGGCCCTGGGTTCAACCCCCGGTACTGAAAAAAAAAAAAGAAAAGAAAAAAAGAAAGAAAACAAAGGGAAAAAAATAACAAATGATATTATTATATGTTTAACCTGCATTGTGCAGATGACAAAACTTTGCCTGTTGTAAGTGAAAAGGATTTGAAACATTTATGAATGAAGATGAAAATCAAAGAACACAGACTTAAGTATGGATTGTGCCTTAACACCAAGAAAACAAAAATCCCTACAACTGAGTCAGTACACAATTTTATGAAAAATAGAGAAAAGACTGAGGTTGTCCAAGATTTAGCTTTATTTGGCTCTACAATCAAGACTCATGGAAGCAGCACTCAAGAAATAAAAAAACACATTGCTTTGGGAAAAGCTGTTGCAAAAGACCTCTTTAAAGTGTTGAAAAGTAAAGACATCACATTGAAGAGGAAGGTGTGCCTGACTCATGTCACAGTATTTTCAGTCACATCATACAAGTTGTAAAAGCTGGACAATGAATAAGGAAGTCAGGAGAATAGCTGGTGCTTTCAAACCATAGTGCTGGAGGTGAATATTGAGCATACCGTGGACTGCCCAAAGAATCAACTGATCTGTCCTAGAAGTGCAACCAGAATGCTCCTTGGAAGCAAGGATGGCTAGACTTTGTCTTACGTATTTTGAATATGTTGTCAGGAGGGACTAATCTCTGGAGAAGGACATCATATTTGGAAGAGTAGGAGGTTAATGACTAAAAGGAAGCCCTTAACTAGATGGAATGACATAATATCTGCAACAGTGGGCTTAAATATAAAAAGGATCATGTGCATGGCACAGAATGAAGGAGTGTTTCATTCTGTTGTACATAGTGTTGCTATGAGTTGGACCTAACTCAATGGCACCTAACAGCAGCAACATTGTTATAAATGCTATTGGAAGTTTTGAAATTATAAACTATAAAAATAGGCAAAAAAACTCAATTCTGTTTGTTAGGGTAGGTTAACATGCTAAAACAGGAAAAGAAAAAATTCTGAAACAAAAAGAACAAAATTTATACACCAACTGCACAAAATAGCTGGGAATGTTCCAGATCTATGGGTCACCAGAGGGTCCTTTAGAGTCTCAGGTTATTTTTAGTGTGTGCTTCTGCCATTTCCTACATGTTCTATCCTGGGTCTAAGTCTTGTTCATTTTCCAGCTGGCAAAAACAGGGAAGAGAAAGTCTGCTGAAGGTACACGACTACTGAAGCAATCTAGTTTAGAATCAGCACAGATCATTTCTTTGTTTCCATGTCCCGTTTTTCCATCTATGCTGGCCAAGTGCCCAGCTACAGTTCTAACTATAGAAGAAAAAGAATCTCTATCCAATAACAAAACTCTAAAAGTGAAGATATAGTTAAGAAAAGTTGGAGGGGGTGTGTCTATCACATTGGCAGAGTGCTTGCCCACCATAGTAAGTTTGATAGGGTAGCTATGTCTCTTAATGAATGATGGCAAACCTTTCTAATTTTGTTTTTGTTAATTTAAACAGTTGGCATAAAAAGTAAGGACAATATTTTCTTCTACTAAGTAACTCATATTATACTTAAAAGTCACACAAGAACTAATAACCCCATATAAATACAAAGTATTCTACTTAAGACTGAAAATTAAAAGTCAATTTTTGACTTTGATTCCGTTAGCTGAATGCAAGAAATACAAAACCAATTCTTTCTTAGTTAACTGAACATTTTCTTATTTATAACTTTGCATGAGACTACAATTAACTATTTTCTCTTTGTGAAAAAAAATAAGGAGTTGTAAGAATGGTTTTATTTGCCAAGGAGTATAATTAGTTCTGGAAAATCAATTCTTGTTTTATTTTTAAATAATCCCATGAAATGAAATTTGATTAATAAGCAGCCTAGTATGCTCATTTAAAAATAGGCTTTAATGTGATCTGTGTGGTGCATAAAAATGACTATTTTATTCAAAATCCTTTATGTGCTATGTGCTCTGGGAAAAAACTACCAAAATAAATAATGGTCATTTTCTTAACAGAGCTTGCAATGTAGCATATATAGAGTGTTTTAGAACTGGACAGGCTTAGAGATTGCCCAAGTTGTCATCTTTATTTTCAGATGAAAACAATCATTATCATCAGGTCCAAGGAATATATTTGCCCTAGTAGCACAAGGCCTACAGCTCTACCACCCTGGCATCAGATTTCAGCAGCTAAGCAGAGTCAGGCCTAGGTAGTATTTGGATGGGAGACCACCTGGACATATAGGGTTCTTTAGGCATGGCAACTCACTCCTAAAGCAATCAGTCATTGAAACCCCTGTAAAAAGTAGAGAATCAATAACATAGTGCTGGGGATGGCATAATGTCAGGTAGTGTTTCATTCTGTTGTAAGTAGGGTGGCCATGGGTCAGACCCACTTCAATGGCACCTAACAACAACAAAATAGCACAGATTCTTAACTCTGAATCTTATTCTCTTTCTTGTTCATAACACTTTTCTTCTTCAGTCCTCTTATCTTGAAGAATATGATATTCAGTAATCACTCTACTACAATGGAGATAAAGCAGAGAATTAAGTAATAATAACTGGGACTACTTAAGTCACAGTTACATGCAAATGCAATGAATGTTGTATTTTCATTTGGGCATGTTATTATTATAGCTAGAATGCAAGTAGACTTACTTCATATATAAAATATTCCTAGATTTTATTCATAATAACCAACCCTCCCCTACTGTGTATCTGTATATCACTATGACAAATCAAATTAGTTTAGATATGCTGAACATCAAATTAGCAGGAGGTCAAAAAAAAAAAGGCTTAACATCTGTAAAACCTTTGGCTTATGCAGGTTGATTTTATGATTTTGTGGTCAGAATACAATAAAATATATTCCCATGATACATGTATATTTTTTCTTATGATTTTTTTGTAGTTCTTGGGGGTTGAACCCACAGCCTCATGCACATTTTGCAAGTGCTCTAGCACCAAACTATACCTCCAACCCATTATTTATTTATTTATTTATTTATTTATATTTTTAATGACAAATTCCCCTTTATTTATAAATGTTGGTGGGAGACAGAGGAATAAGACTTTTGCTATTTCCATTATGCAACCATTACATTGCAGTCCTATTCTTAGAATTCTAGGGTATCTCCATATTGATTTCCAAAGTGGTTGAACTAATTTATAGTCCCATCACCAGTGTAAAAGTGTTCCTTTTTTTCCACATCCTTGCCATCATTTGTTATTATTTGTTTTGATTATCCTGGACATTCTTACTGGAGTGAGATGGAATCTGAGTGTTGTTTTGATTTGTATTTCTCTAATGGCTAGGGATATTGAGCATTTTTTCATGTGTTTCTTGGTCCTTCAAACTTCTTCAACTGAGGACTGTCTGTTCAACTGGAAATTTTAAAACTATTAGAAGGGAAGATAGGAAACATGCTCCAACACATTGGCATAAGAAAGTAGTTCCTTAACAAGACTACAATCAACTAGGAAACAGCACCAAGAATTGACAAATGTGGCTATATGAAATTATGCACAGTGAAGGAAACAATCAACAGAGTTAAGGAGAATCCAATGAATGGGACAAAATCTTTGCTTCCTACACATCTGGCAGAGAGCTAATTTCTAGAATATACAAAGAAGAAAGAAAACCCCAAGACAACAAATAACCCAATACATAAGTGGGCAAAGGAAATGACTATTTTTTATTTATTTCAAGTCAGTATCTCGCTAAATTGCACAGTCTGCCTCTGGCCTGAAACTTGCAATCCTCCTGTCTCAGCCTCCTAAATAGCTGGGATTATAGTCATGCACCACCAAACCCAGCTTTCTTATGATTTTAATATTACTAAAATTTAATAGCAGTTAAATTCTCAAAAATATGGCATCAGGTACTAAATGAAACTTTTCCACAGCTATTCAAGAAAACACAGTTCAAGCGTTAGTATTGATGGGATGGATATATATTTACTATCATGAAAAAAATATTTAAAACATATGAAGAGAAAAAGCTGCTTCAAAATGCCACATAATCCATTACGTCATCTTTGTTATCTGTGATTCTAGTTTTATAAATAGGTGTTCATGTCCATTTGTTGATATCCCAGAAGGATATGGTAGTGGTCGTTATTGTTAGGGGCCATCCAGTTGGTCCTATGCATAGTGACCCTTATAGGGTTTTCAATGGTTGACTGTTTCAGGATTGGTAATTGTAGTCATTTCCAGGTTTAGCAATTATGGATGATTGTATCTTTTTCTATTCAAATGCTTTCTCTTTTAAAAAGTGGAAATTATTAATTATATAACCCTAAAATATTATAGTCATCGTGCCTTAAACATAAAAACCCCACTTCCAGTTTAACAGCAAAGGAGCACATACCATTTAATATGATGTCATTCTGGACAAGGAAAACTAAGGCATGTAAGGCAATCTGTCATGGAAAGAAGACTAAAGAAGGAGAGGAAAGAAATTAGGGAATTTTAAGATAATAACAAATTGTTTTTTAAAAGTCTCACAAATTTAGATAAGTTAGCCGCCAACTTCACTTAGTTGCCCATCTGTCTTTATTAACTCAGACTTTCTTAGAAAATCTAATAATTTTGAAATGACTATTGTATCTGACTATAGAGATTCTAAGGATGAAAAATGTATGATTGATGCTCAATTATACTCTAATTAAGATTTAAATAGCATTTGCAAAGAGTCAGTTACATAAAAGTCATTAATCAGATAACCATGGTTATTATAACATTCAAGCAAAATCATTATCTATAGTAAAATAATAATGATAATCATTTTTGAGTAAGTGGAAACCTAAGATTCTTGACTGCTTCTGTTTCACACTGCCTTTTGGTTTTTCTGTAATTTCAGATTTCAAGTGGAACAAATAATCAATTAAGAATCTTCTCTGTAATTATGTAGATGTTTGGACAACGTGCTTTAGGCAAAGCTCTTACAAGATAACAACTGATGCTTAATTTCTTAGAATTCTCTTTATTTAAATGATTTTTCCTCTAGACCATGTTTACCTTTAGAGAAAATACCTTTTCTAGTCTTTCTCAGGCTTTTCTTATTACGGAGAGAACATCAAGAGGATTTTTCCAGGGCTTGTAAATATTTTCAGTTCATTCATGCAGACGGATTTTTAATTGGTCATTATGAACCTTTCAATCCTGTAGGTGAGGTCAAATAATACTAATGCAAGTAAAAGCCATGGCCCTTAGCACCTTGTTTATTTTTCAACCTGTAATACCAGCAATTTGGCAGGTTGGGGAAGGAGAATTATAAATTGGACACCAGAGGCAGCCTGCACATCTTAATCCTATATCAAAATGAAAAATAAAAAAGAGGCAGGAAGTGCAGTTTAGTGCTAGAGCACTTGCTTAGCATATGTAAGGCCCTGGTTTCAATCCCCTTTACTGCAATGAAGAAGTAGAAGAAGAAGGAGGAGGAGGAGGAGGAGGAGGAGGAGGAGGAGGAGAGGGAGGAGGAGGGGCAGGAGGAGGAAGAGAAGGAGGAGGGGGGAGGGGTGGGGTTTATTATCTAGGGAGGTTTTTCTCTTTGCCATGAGCTTTAAAACTTGAGGCAATGTGAGTTTATGAAAATATAACTCTAATATCAACATCATTTTGTCATGATATATGACAGGTTGCAGTAGAAAAGAATTTAGCATGGATGTAGGGTCAGTGTAATCATTTCTATTTACATCTCCTGGTGATCTCATCTTTTGTTCAATGCAAAAGTTGACCTGTGCTCCCCTGGAGAACTTTCTCATGCCTTTTCTTCTTTTTCTTTGCTGCCTTAGTGTTGATCAAACCCAGGATCTAAGGCATATTAGGCAAGCACTCAACCACCTCTAGAACTTTCTAAGGGAGAGATAGTTTGATCATATCTTTCTCTGATCCTCAGTACTGTTAAACTTTTTCATAAACATGAAAAAGGAAGGGCCCCTTAGTAGAACAGCTGATGTTGGGGACTCTAACAGTCTAACTGTGTAATGTGCTTGGTTATATTCAAGTGCTGTTCTTGACTTTTCTTACTTTTATGGTGTCGTCATTACCTTCTTTGTGACCTTTAAAGTACTTTGAATTCACTGACTATATACTTGCTGTTTTGACTTAGTGTAATGAATGCATTTCTCATTATCTAAATCTAAGACAATTTTTAAAATGTGTTGAATATTGATTTTCTTTAATAAGAAGGGCCGTATGCTGCTCTTTTTAATGGAGAAAAATGCATTCCCAACCTATAAAAAGACCCAACTAAAATGTTTCAAGCAATAATAAATACTTAAACACCTATATAAAACTCAACAAAGACTTGTTCATAACGTAAATCACTAAAGCAGCAATTACTTAATCTTTTAACACCTAATTATTTAGCACTTTGCTTATTAGTGCATATTTGTGCAGCATACAATGATAATGTTATGTAAGTATTAAATACAAATTACATTTTCCTTCTAAGCAGAATTTGAGAATAAATAATATGTTAAAGACAGAACCAGTAAAACGAACTCTTTACAAAAGAACATAAAGAAGCAAGTTGTTGTTGTTGTTGTTATAGCATGGAAGATTTCCCAATTGAAGTTTATTGGTGAAATGAGAATAGGGGGAGATGTAGTCAATACTGCTGCCTGCTGAAGGGGAAGGCAGATGACAAGGAGCAGGAGATTGGAGGAAAGGCAGAAAGTAAATGCCTGTAGTTTGGCCATGCCCAAATATAAGGAAGTAATGGACAATGAGCATGTCTTGGTTCTTTTGTGGAAATGGATGTCAGTGAACTGATGCCATAGTTACGAAGAATAGGGGAATTGAAGCTGATATATCATATCTATTTCCATTCACTTTGTGTCAATATAAGGATGGATGCTTCTACTAATAATCATAATCATATCTAATCACCAAATTATTTTTATCTGCATGATTTTAAAATTTATTTTGAAGATTTGCTTCAAGGATTTGTACTCTCTCTTCTCCCTGTGACGTACGATCCCATTAGATCTAGGAAGCTAAGCAAGAAAGCTAAGCCTGCTTAGGTCTTGGATGAGAGACTGCCTGGGAACACCAGGTGCTGTAGGCTTGGGAAATGGACCCGGCAACCCACTCCCAAAAATCAATCTGTCATTGAAAACCCTATGAACATCAGAGAAGCACTGACAATAGTGTTTCCCCTATTGTATGTAGGATTGCTATGAGTCGGATACCGACTCGAGGGCACCTAACAACAAGAACAACAACAACTTCTCCAAATTAAAAACAAAAGTTAAGTTTAGTGAACACTTTTATGTAATTACATTTCATAAAAACTGTTCTTCAACATTTTTACTGCTCAATATAGCTAATCAGGCCTCCACACTCTATAAAGAGCTGTTCTGTGTAGCTCTCTTATAAAAGTTTTGATTTTTTAGCTACAAACTAGAGAATTCTTTTTTCATTATTTATTGGCAGACATAAAACCACTTTTACAGTTCAGTTGATTAATTTCAGTGGTTTCTGGCTATCCAGACCATTTAATTAATCCTATATTAGAACAAGCCTGCAGCCATAGCCCTGTGGCATCTGATCCCCTCATATCTCGGAAGCTAAGCAGGGTTGGGCCTGGTTAGTACGTGGATGGGAGACCACCTGGGAACACCAGAACGTGTAGGCTTGGAAGAAGGACCTGGCAACCCCCTCCCAAAAATCAATCTGCCATTGAAAACCCTATGCACAGCAGAGAAGCACTGACAATAGTGTTTCCCCTGTTGTACAGAGGGTCGCTATGAGTCGGATACTGACTTGACGGCACCTAACAACAACAACAATATTAGAACAAAATCATTTATATCCACAAAGTCATTTTCATCCATACCTACTCCAGATTCTGTATCATCTGCATAAAGGAATATACCTACAAGGTTGCCAATGTGTCTTGCTTGCAATAATAACCATAGATTTGGGAGATATGAAGATCATTTTGATGTTATCTCATAATCAATGCTAAAAGGATATCATAGAATGCTCTATAATTTGATAAAATTATCAAAAGAGCTATGTGTGCAAAATTTGCATTTTTTCAACTGGAATTTTGGTAGTTAGTCACAAAAAGATTGTCACATGAGCTTTGACTGCCCCCTCAGCAGTTAGGCATTACAGTTTGGTGTGTGTATTGTCAATGAGACAGGGTCTCCCTGGGTTGCTCCTTTGATCATGTGCAATGGTGGTGGTGAATCTAAGACATTTCTTCCCAAAAGAACATTATTTCCGTGGGCAGTATTTGTTGGTGAACTCCGTATTGGCTCAGAGGAGACTTTCTCAGAGCTGTAGCATAGTTTGAGACTTTGCTACCCAATTCTCTTCCTTCTTGTCCTTTTTATAGGTGTTATCTTTAGCAGTTTGAAGGTTCTCTCTGCCTACTCCTGCTTCTTCTCCCTTTTATTTTTTCATAGGTGTTTCCACCAGTTTCTTCCATGTGCTTCTCAAAGGCCCAAACTAACATGCCTTTAAAAACACAAAGAAACAATTAAAAAAAACAACAACAACAAAAAAAGAGCTTGACAAAATTCTGTTAAAGCTGTGGATTTATAGAGAAATATATCAATAAAGTTTTGGTAGAACATGATCTTTAATTAATTTTTCCTCCTAACACTGGTATCTAGTGGGTTGAATGGTTGTTGTTAGGTTCTGTTGAGTCAAAACCAACTCATAGTGACTCTATGTACAACAGAACAAACACTCCCCAACACTGTGCCATGCCCAACACTATGTCAGTGCTTCTCTGTTATTCATGAGGTTTTCAATGCTGATTGTTTCGGATTGTTTTGGGAGTGGGCTGCCAGCTCCTTCTTCCATTTTTTATGTGGTGCTGAAGATTGAACCCGGGACCTCCAAGAGCACAGAGCAACAGAGCTAAATTCTAGCCCATGAATTAATAGTTCCAAAAAAAGACATATGCAAGTCATAACGTCTAGAGGTTGTGAGCATGGTTTTATTTGGAAAAATCCTCGCAAATGCAGTTAAGTTAATCTCAGGAGGAAATCATCCTAGATTTGGTGTGGTCTAAATCCATGGGGTTGAGTGCTGCTCTGTACTCTCTGTGACCCTGGATTCAATACCTAGCACCACAAAAATTGGAGAAAGACATGGCAGCCCACTCCTGAAGCAATGCCACAACAATCAGGCACTGAAAACTCTATGAATACCAGAGAAGCACTCACAGTAGTGTGGGCATGCCATAGTCTTGGGGAGTATTTTGTTCTGTTGTATATAGAGTTGCTGTGAGTCAGATCCAACTCAATGGTACCTAACAACAACAACAACCACAACAACAACAAGTTCTAATTGTTGTTGTCTGTCTTCACATGGCCTTCTCTCATTTTGTATTGTATACGATACAGAATGAGAGAATGTATACAGTACAGAATGTATACAATACAGAATGTATTCTGTATATAATTCAGAATGAGAGAAGGCCATGTGAAGACAGAAGCAGAGATGGAGTGATAGAGCCACAAGCAAGGATCATCAAAGGATTTCAGAAGCTACTAGAAGTTAGTGAGGAGACATGGAACAGATTCCCCTAATAAGCCAGCAGAAGTAACTAATCATGCAGACACCTTGATTTCCCACCCCTGGCCTCCAGACTTCTGAGGGAATAAATATCTGTTGTCTGAAATCCCCAGATTTGTAGTCATTTTTCACACCAGACTTAGGAAACTAATAAACAGTGTGAGCTTATCTTATGGCAGGTTTTGTGTTCTTGGCCATTTTTAAAATTACTGAATGAATTTATAAAATGATGTTTATTTTAAAAAGGGACAATATCCGCACAACTGAGAATTTTCTCTATAGTAGAAACATATGGTCAGAGGAACCTTGCCATTCACCGGGAGATTCCTGTAGCCTCACTTAAGAAAGCTGTGCCTGCCTAGGTTTTCAACTGTGCAATGTTGATCAAGCCTGAAATCTCTCCAACCCCCTCACATTTCTTTGTAACATCATTGCTTTACAAAGTCATTACATGTATCTATATCTTTCTTTTATAGATCTTCAAAAGTGTTTAAGCAATGTGGGACTATTTTTGGTCCTGTAAGATTAATATCTGAGATATAGTTAAGATATGTCAGAATTCCTTTCAACCAGAGTAGCCTACATATTTAGCTAGCATTTAAATAGGTTTTGTATTTGATGGCAAATTATGGCAAAGTTTGTTGGAAGTGGATATAGCAAAGATTTAATTTTAGGATATAGACTGTGAGAAATTCCATTTCATGAGAGCAACACCATAGATGTCCCTTTTGAGCACTTTATGATAAGGACATGCAGAAGAACTAAGGAACAACATCGATACACACGGTGCCATATCCAATCAACTTCGTCCCAAAATTTTGAAAAACATAAAGATTGATTGCCACAATGTAGGTAAAGTTCAAAGTTTAGTCACATTGAGCTTCAAAGGAACTACATCAAACCTGAACAATTTTCTGAGTGTTAAGTATACTTTTAAATATATTTTGGAAACATAATGTTGGTACTAATATTATTAGAATCTTTGATACCACTGGGAACTTTGACATCTCAGAAACAAAATGCCTTTTAGAACTGGAATTCTTGCCCAGCCCCCTTTTTAATCAGTTAACTTAGTAGTGAGATTAGAGGTTCCCAAGTTCTTCAACATGAACTTTCTTATAAAAACTGGGATAGACATTGAGAGAAGTTAAAATTAGAGATGGGAATATTAGGAGAGGAATTTTTAGTGAGTGTAGGAGTGCAGGCCCTCTACATGTATCTGGAGATGTTGATTGCCATAGAATCATGGAACACTGTGCCTGGAAGAGTTCTCAAATACAGGTTCTTTTGTCTTCAGTATTAAAGGGAGAAAAAAGGTAACCAAATTTGTGAGAAGACTATCCTATTGATCATCTATGAGGCATGGTCTAGAAGCAAATCTCTCAATCACTTCTAGTTATGAGTGCATTTTATAGCCTCCCTCTCACATTAAAACCTTCACAGCCTCCTGAGGTTTCTTAAATAAGACAAGATGCATAATACATTTCCCTGATTTCCATTTAGAATTAAAGATTTGGGGAAATATTTTAAAGATTTATGTTCTTTAAAATATGTATGTGAAAAATTATATTCTGTACAACGTTTATGCAAGCAGGATAAATGGAATTTTTTGCCCCATATTGCTAAATATTATGTTTATTCCTGCCTGAAGTCATACCACTGGGGAATCCAGTCCCATTAGATCTTGGAAGCTAAGCAGGGTCACACCTGCTTAGTACTTGGATGGGAGACTGTCTTGGAGCACCAGGTGCTGCAGGCTTGGGAGAAGGACCCACTGCCCACTCCCAAGAAATAATCAGCCACTGAAAACACTATGAATAGCTGAGAAGCACTGACAATAGTGTTTTGCCTGTTGTACATAAGGTCTCTATGACTAGGACACCAACTTGACAGCATCTACAAAACATGTTTATTTCTAAATGTATTTGTTGTTGTTAGGTGCCTTCAAGTTGTGTCCAACTCATAGCAACCCTTATAGGGTTTTCAATGGCTGATTGTTTCAGGATTGCCTTGAGAGTTGATTGCCACATCCTTCTCCCATTTTTGTGGTGCTGGGAATGGAACTTGGGACCTCAGAGACTGCAGAGTGGTACTCTACCCACTGAGCTAAATCCCAGCCCCTCTAAATGTACAGAGACTGAAAAGTTTTTCATTCAGAAAGTAATTGGAAAGGTTAGTAATTTTCTATTGTTCTAAAATAGGATGTTATTAGAATTGTCTGTTTTTTCAGTGTTTTGCAACGTACATACAAACTTGAAAAAAATGAGAAGATAAAGCTGTCATCTTCTGAACTAGAGTGGGTTTAATTTTTTTAAATAATGGACAGATTCAAATTGTAACTCACAGTTTCATTAAAAATTTTGATTTAACATATGTAATGACCACTCTTAATTCCATTGCCCACAAAAGTGAACTTCCCATAACAAAAATTTTAAATTGTTATGTTAAACATAAGTTTAAAACAGATTACATTAAATTCTTGTTGTTGGTTCAAAAAAGGAAGTTTAAAGCAAGTAGATAAAATGTAAAACAAAAATGATGAAAATTCAGGATAACCTGAAATTAAGGTTATGGGAGAAACATACACACAAACAGAGATCCATGTAAATCTGATAGCACAGATGGTAAGAGCTTACAGTTAGTGGATATTTGCTATGCACCAGATACTAATTGTACCAAAACCATGAAGATGATGTTACTGCTATGTTCTTCTCATTACAGCTATGACTACTGTCTAGATGGTAATATTATTAGCCTTGATGTTAAAATGTATTTATTTTGTAACAAACGAAACCATGTGTGCTCAAGAGGCATAATGAGAAAGTGTTTTTGGCAGAACATTTATTGTTTTGGGGTCTTTTTACATAAATAAATATATTTGTATTTTTTGCTTCATTATCAAATAGAAGCATAGTCATGAACAAAAAATATAATACAGTAAAACACTTTTTAAATTCTCCATTTGATTCTTTTCTTTTCTTATAGTTTTTGCATATATAAAGGATAGATTCTTTGTTTGCTTATTTATCTTCGTAAAAAGAGGTCAAATATTTCCAAGGACTACAAAAATGACTGACAAGCCATAACTGCAGGCATAGATCTACCATATGACCCAGCTATAACACTATTAGGAATTTACCCAAAGGGAGATGGGTCATCATACCACAGAGACACCTGTATCTCCGTGTTCAATGCAGCACTTTTCACAATAGCAAGGATATGGAATCAATCAAACTGCTCCTCAACAGAAGAATGGATAAAGAAACTATGGTATATATACACAATGGAATACTACTCAGCAATCAAGAAAAATGAAATAAGGTCATTTGCAGCAAAATGGATGGAATTAGAGAAAATTATTTTAAGTGAACGAACACAAGCTCAGAAAGAGAAACACACATGTTCTCACTCATATGTGGGAGCTGATTCAATTTTATAAGAAGGAAAAATCCTGTTCAAAGGTTGGATCAAAATAAAAGGGTGGGAGATAAGAACGGTGTCAATTTAAATGGTCTAGAAAATGCATGTAATTGTTCTAACAAGATAAAAACAAAGATCACTACAGGAAAGTTTCTATCTTAAACAGAATTGGAACCCAAGGACATGTAGAATATTACCAAGTAAAAGTTAGAGAAGACTTAGATGGGGGACGGGGGGGGAAGCATAGAGGAGGGTAAGGGGTATCCTATGTGAATAATGTTCATCAAAATGCATATATGGAAATGTGACAATGAAAAGCATGTCAGAATGAATCACATTAAGGTGTACATTAAAAATTTCCAATAATAAAAAAAAGACTGACAAAATTCACTGAGCTATATCAATAAATGTCATGGAATTCTAACTAGGTTCTTGGTTGAAGTGGAAACTTCTATTCATTCTTTTTCTAAAGGAAAGGGAATGAGTTTGAAAAATATACAATAATAATCACTTCTTTAATGACTTAGCTATATGATTTTTACTGTGTGATTCTGAATAGGTGATGATTTCTTCATGTGTTAACTGGGGTAAAAATTTTGTAAAATTATTGTGAGTTTTCAATCAGGTAACAAAAACACTGCAAACTAAAACACTCTACACATACAAGCTACAATTAACAGTGTTAGTAATACAAAAGGCCTCAATGAGATGGAGATTCCAGGAGAATTGTTATAGCAGGTTCTGGGGAGGATAAGTTACTACCTCCTGTGACTGAAGAGCATCCTGAGATGCTTTGGGGCCAGGGTGGCAGGTAAATTAGAGCACACATTGTGTTTGCACTTCATTTGACATTGAAGTGAATCTTGGACAAATGGAATGTCATGAATAAAGGAAAAGCTCTGAAGTCATAGAATGCCTGGGGAATTAGATAGCTAGATACTGAATTATAAATACAGAGGACATAGAAAATAATTATTACTACAAAAGAGTGAGACATATTTAAGAACACCTATTATGCCAAGACCTGGGCTGGGATTTAGCTCAGTTGGTAGAGCACTGCGCTGCAGTCTCGGAGGTCCCGGGTTCAATTTCCTAGCACTGCAAAAATGGGAGAAGGGCCTGGCAATCCACTCCCAAGGCAATCCCCAAACAGTCAGCCATTGGAAACCCTATGAGGGTCGCTATGAGTCAGATACCGACTTGATGGCACCTAACAACAACAACAATTATGCCAACAGGAAGTGTTCATACTTCAATCTGAAGGCAAGAGTAAAATGTTGAAGGGTGGTGATATGTTTGTTGTTCAGTGCCATCAAGTCAGTGTCCCATTCATAGCAACCCTATGTACAACAGGCAAAGACTACTGTCCTGTTTCTCTGCTATTCATAGAGTTTTCAAAGACTGATACTATTTATTTATTTATTTTGGTGGGGGAGTGGGTTTCCGGGTCCTTCTCTCAAGGCCACAGCACCTGGTGTTCCCAGGCAGTTTACCATCCAAGTACTAACCAGGCTTGACCCTGCTTAGCTTCGAGATCTGACAGGATCAAATGACACAGTGGTATGGCTACCAGCACTGATATGTTTAGGACGGAACAAAGAAACAGGAATTTATTAGACATTAGACTCTTTGCTAGACACAGATTGCAAGGCCTATGTCATTATTCAAATTTTCTGTTAGAAAACCAAGCCTCAGGCAGATTAGAAATACACCCAGGACATTAAGCTAAGAATTCTGGAGCCAAGATTCAAATCCTAATCTATCTGGCATTAGATTTCTCCATTACTCCACAGGACCTTTGAGACTAATCGGATAAGTACTTGTTCAGTTTTTTGGAATAAAGAAGTAGAGAGGCAGTGAAATCACAAAAGAAACTCATTCAAGATGTAACAGATGCTTAAATAAATGGGAGATAAACTAAAAATGTTTAATTTTTCATGTAGTACTGTTTAGGACCCATTAGCTATTTTCTAAACACTGCCAATTGCACTTATTAATTTATTTTCTTGTCAGAATAATGTAAAGAAAATTTTATTTTCTTTGAAAAATATGTAAAATTTAGAATATTGTGGAAGTAAGAATTTTAATGTTAATTTCTTAAACTTAGCTAGTTTAAATCTCATGTCCTTGATTATTATATAATTGATCCAAAATGAGGAATTCATAGGGAATGGGCACTTTAGGGTACATGAAATGTATCAAAGCAAGTGCTGCAGAGATAAACTATAACAGAAAATCCACCCTCTCAGCTCCCATCTGCATTTCCTCTTTCCTAACACATAACAAGGATGTTTGCCAAATAGAATGAATGACTCCCGCATTCAGACTCGATGCCACCTCAGTTCTTTAAGTCATTCTGTTAGTGATGCCCAAAATAATCACATTCTTTCTTTTGTGATTATTAATATTAAATAACTTATTTGGAAGACAGCAATGCTAGTTATGAGTAGCAGTTGGTATCTGTTTTTCTCCAAGGTTCCTGTCCTACCATCCAAGCTTAGCTCCTCTGAAATTATCCCTGTGCCTCAGAATTGCCCCAAGTCATGGGTCTTATCTGCTTTCTAGGATACTCAATCTATTGTGCTGAACATTCATCCTGATGCCTTATCCCAAGGATTAGACAGCTGTTTGAACCTGTCTGCCCAGTGCTTGGCTGCCTAGCACTCCATTTGCCAATCTTCCTGGTCACCAAACCTTTTATCCCATTACAGATATGTATTAACTGTGAACTGATCTCCCAGCTCACAGCTGCTTGCCTGCCTGCCTGGCTGCCTGCCTGGATTTCTCAGCATTGCTAAGCCCAGAATCTGTCACTCTGCTCTTTCACTTAGAGCTCTGATGATAGCTGCAGTACGACTGACACTATGTGCTTCCCACAATCTTGCCATCCAGGAGTATCTTCCTTATTGTCTATCTTGTCCTACAGGGCAGGTCAGACCCAATCAGGGATCCTTTCTCCTCGCCATGTTATTTTGCACAGAACAGAGGCCAGAGTTGGCATAATGAAAAAGATAGGAAGGGTTATGGTGATGATCATAGAAAGAAATTCAGAAAAGCAGCTGGATTACAAAATAAGATACATACATATTCTACCATGTAGGTAGGTTAAACACAGCAGTAGGAATTTCGTGGCTGAGTGCAACTGAGAATCTAAGCAGACACGTATACAGTTCATACAAGAGAATTCTATTAAAATATTATAGATATCTGGGTCTTTTGGCATTGCATACCAAAATTCCATATATAACAGACTGGCTGGACAAGTCGACACTCCATCCTGCAGAGACTGGGCCCAAGAAATGTCACTGAGATAAGAATGAAAGAACCAAAATAGTGTCTGTTTCCACACTAGATGCGAGATGAAGAACAGATTGTAGGTAAAGTTCATGACAAGATATTGGATTTGAAACTTGAGAATTAGAAAAGGAATATGTTGAATTGAGTCACCTGAATATGAATTAGTTTCTTAAATTGTCCTAGACGAGCATCATAGCTGAGCTCTAGTTCCTGAAAATAGCTGTCACATATATCAAGATTTTTGGCTCTTAATTTAGCTCATGATCTCCCTACTAGGACTAGTCTGATATAAACTATGACTGATATACCAGTAAAATACGACATGGATAATTTTAAGAGCCTTTGCCTTCTCTAGGACACTTATGAATTATTACTAATTTTTTTTTTACTTTTCAGGAAAACTTGAAAAGACCACCTTTAAGCATTATCTCTAAAATTCTTTATAGGCCTATGTATAAGAAATCAAAATTGTTTCTTTCCTTCCCATTTTATCATGTGGCTAAGATATGGTTAAAATAAACCAGTCTTTTTGGCAGGTGATATTCCAGAATATTTTGTTATTGTTAGGTGCCATCAAGTAGTGTCTGACTCATAGTGACCCTCCTAGGGTTTTCAATAGTTGATTGTTTTGGGATTGCCTTAGGAACTCAAAGTCTGCAGAGTGGTGCTCTATCAACTGAGCTAAATCTCAGCCCCTCCAGAACGTATACATCAGTATAAATGTGTGTTGCTGTGGGTATGTACAGGAAGGTCTGGATCTACTTTACAAGCAACAAGTAAAAGAGGCTGTCTAACTTAAAAGAGTACCATATCATCCAAAAAAATGGATTGGGGGTTAAGGTATCAGCTTTGTTTCTCTTTTTAATATGCAATCTAGTCTCTGCAGTGGTATAAATTTCTGACATTATTTCTATATTAATATGAGATTACTAATAATCACTCATTATGATTAAAGGCTTCAGCAGTGTTATTTAATGCAGTGATATATGAAAAATATAAACTGTAAGGTTTTACAAGAAGTGATGCTCACTTTTTTATTTTAAATTAATTTTATACCATTCATTCATTGAAATATGATGTTATCAATATAAAGGCAGATAACATATTATCTATTCATTTATTTGATAATTTTTTCATTAATAGGGAATGGCCCCATTCTTGAGTAATATACTTGGGCTTAAATATATTTTTTCTGTTCTTTTTGTTTCTTTGTCATTATCTTTTCTGATTAAATACCCTTTCAAAATGTTAAAATATTTTACATGCTGATTTTAAAATTTGGTTTCTGCTGATAATTATTTTCACTTGACATATTTGTTTCTCAGCAGGGCTACATAAACATTTGTGTGTTTTCTGTTTTTTTTATAGATTCTACAAAGAAATTAAAGGATGTTCTTGAAGAATTCCATGGTAATGGTGTGCTTGCAAAGTATAATCCTGAAGGGGTAAAATTTCTTTTTTCTTTATATTAGTTTAATATATACAGGTGGAAGGCAGTATTTCTTCATGAAGAATTCTTTAAAATATGTAAATGTGTGTGTAAATATATGTATACACACAGATACATATCTTTCTGTATATATATGTATATATGCATATGCATACATATATGTCTCACATACCATAATCATTTACCATATATCATACATAAAGAAAATGAAGCTAATAAACTTCTATTCTGGAAGATATATTAAATGTAGTATAATCATCGAAATTTGCTAATGAAAGTAATACTTACATAGTGTGTACTTGAAAAATATAGATTACTAAAATATAGACTTAAGGTTCTTTTTCTAGCAGTCAGGAAAATGAAGAGATAGAGGAGAGAGAGATTATGCCTGACTTTCACTCTATGACTTATAGATTTTAACCCAAAATCAACAAAGGTGTTGGACATGGGGGTCATTCCTTTCATGGAATTTCTTCTTAAAGAAAGATTTTGTGATGATATGCCATTTCAAGAAACCAGGCAAAGGAGAATAATTTCTTGCCCTATATTATGTTTAACCTATTGCCAGCAAGCATATGAGTTCTTCAGATATCTTCCTTTAAAAATTTTGCCTGTCCTGTCAATTACTTTTGAACACCATACTTTCATGAATTTCTTTTCTTGCCTAATTATTTATTAAGAAAACTTCCATTTAATATTAGTTGAGAGATGTTACATTTTGAATGTATGACTGCTACTATTAGTTCATTTGTAGCTTCACCAATTGGTAATTGGGGCTTATGGGAATGGAACTACTCTTTGCAGAAGGCAATTTTGTCTAAAAAATCATCTGGAGAGATTTGTATGCAGATTAAAACATGATTTCTTTTTTTTTTTTTTTTTTTTTTTTTTGGTACCGGGAGCTTGAACCCAGGGCTTTGTATGTACTTTGCAAATGCTCAATCACTGAGCTGTACCCTAGCCCTTTTTATACTTTTTATTTTGAGAGAAGATCTTGCTAAGTTGTGGAGGCTGCCTCTGGCCCTGAAGTTGTGATCTTTCTGTTTCCAACTCCAACTCGCTGGGATTACAGGCATGTACCACCACAGGCAGTTTTTTTTGTTTCCATTGTTTTGTTTTGCATGTTTTCTAGAGCACAGGTCTCAGTTATTCTTCAGCACGATTCTTCTCTGGAATATGTAGGACTTAAACTCAGTTATGCCAAACCAATCTCTAAATTCTAACCTTAAACATTTATATTATTTTATAATCTTCTATCACAATTTCTCATAGTTGTCTATTTTTCATGTCAGCCATAGAAATTTGTATTATGACATTCATATGCATGTGAGACAGGTGTTAGTAGAACAAACATACCCCTCATTCTTAACAAAACAAAGTTTCAAGATATATATACATATTTTGACAAGCTCTGTGTGGGGGTGTGTATTTGAAATAGGGTCTTCCTAGGTAGTCCAAGATGTCTCCAAATTTATGATCCTCCTGCCTGCCTCCCAGGTGCTAACATTACAGGCATGTACCAACAGGCCGGTCTACAGCCTTACCACTGTCGCATCTGATCCTGTCAGATCTAGGAAGCAAAGCAGGTTCTGACCTGGTTAGTACTTGGATGGGACACCGTCTGGGAACACCAAGTTCTGTAGGCTTGGGAGAAGGACACAGCAACCCACTCCCCAAAAAATCAATCCACCACTGAAACCCTATGAATAGTAAAGAAGCACTGATAATAGTGTTTCATCTGTTGTACATAAGATTGCTATGGGTCGGACACCGACTCAAGGGTACCTAACCACCACCATTACCATTATGCCTGGCTTTACGTTATTTTTTTCTTATTCTCTTTACATTATGATACATTGTTGATACTATACTTTTCAAAACTAACCTATAAATAGACGGTGTGTCACATCTCTCTAGTCCTAGCAACTCAGGAGGTTGAGACAGGAAGATGAACGATTCAAGGCCAGAAGCAATCTGTGCAATATAGCAAGATACTGTCTGAAAATAAACAATAAAAATGGTGCTGAGTGCAGCTGAGTCATAGAGCAGTTGCCTAGCATGTGTGAAGCTCTGGGTTCAAACCCCCAGCACTACAAAAAATAAATAAAAATAAATAATCATCATAATAAAAACTAACATTTGGTCTATTTTCTTTCAAAAAATAAAACTGATATGTTTAGTGACTATAGGTACTATAGTGATGGGGAAAATAAAGATACTTTTAAAGCCTGTCTTGTTTTCCTATTTAAGGAGAGAAACACATATGTGGCCTTTCCCTCCCATTTTATTTTCTTAGATGCTATATACAGTAAGAGAAATAATGTTGACTGATGAACTTATACAACTGAAAATTTCAAAGTCCCAGAAGGTAGTTTGGGAAAAGTAGAAATTACAGTTGCACTGAGTAGCTATAAAATAGAAAAAATGCCATTAATACTTAATATAACAATAATACTTGGAACATGCATTCTTATCTAATGTATACACACAAGGAAAACACTTTTCTCCCTAAACGTAGCTTACAATTATAAATTTATTTGGCATGTGATCTTGTTTGTACTTCAGTCTTTTTGACACAATGATTTCTTATTTAAAGACCTCCCCAGACTTAGCCTAATATTACCTATTTTATGAAGATTATCAGTTACCACATATTGGATTTGTTATGAGAATTACTAGATTCAATATTAGTTCCACAGATGATGTCAGCCTTTTCAATAACGTAGTACATAAATGCACACATCTGTTAAATGCATTATTAAGATAATGGACCATTGAACTGCAGAAAGCTATGTCTCATTATAACCAAAAAGCAATTCTAAATTAAAAGTAAAACCACTCTTTGATCTTAATATTGATAGGAATTTTCCCTTCATGGGAAAAATTTGAAGTTTCCATGACTCCTTTAAAATCAAATACTCTGTGTTTATAAAGGCCAAGAGAAAGTAATTAGGAATACCCAGTGTTGACAATGAAGCCACTAAGCCCTGAGGTTCTTTTAAATATTTGATTTTATCTAGTTTATAAAAGAAATCACTGTAGAAGTATGAAAGAATTCCCACATTCAAGGTGCATGTGAAGTTATTACTTCCTATTGACTAGTCAAGTTGAACCTGAAATTGTTTGGCATGGGTAACTACATGTTGATAATTAATTGTATAAGAAAAATTAGAAAAGTGATTACTTCAGCCTCAGTTTCTAATGAATAAGTAACACTTTGTTTTCTAAGATTAACATGACATGTATCATCCATAAAAATATATTTTCAAGTAGAGAATAAAGTAAATATCCCTTTATTTACCACTACAAAGTAATGCTACTGAAATTGCAGGGTTATTATTGTGCTTGTACTTTACTTGAATTACTGAGCTTTAAAAGCTGTAAGTAAAAGCTTCATTCAAAGAAATATGACTTGTTTAGGTCTGTCTTAACAGAGAAAACATATTAGGTAAAAGATATTTATGATTCATTTATTTTAAATTTTTCCATCTTTTAAGGATTATTCGATGGAGGAAATGAATAGGAAAAATCTAAACAATGACCTTAAAGAATCACTAAAAATTAAAAAAAACTTAAAAAGCACTGAGATTTCAAAATTAATAAAAATAAAAATCTTAAATTTATTTTCAGAAAAATAAAATGATGTTTCTAAGATTAACCCAATAGATTCATGATGATAATTACAATCAAACTAGTTGTCTCAAGTCCCAGTTTAAGGCTGATGCCCTTTATTCTTCACTTAATTGACTAGACCATAGAATGAGTGGGAAAGCCCTGTTAGACAGAAAGAATAAGGGAAGACAAAGTACCTGATGATGCTGCTTACATAATGAGGTGGTGTATACCAGCATGCATAGTTATTAACCAACCATTCCTAACAAGGCAAAAAAAATTCCTATTGGTCTTTATATACTCTTACATGAAAAATATGTTAAGAATATGTTTACAGCTATTTATAGCAGAGATCCATTCTTAGCAAGAGGATTTTCCATAAAATATAGACAGGATATATAAGTGATATCAAGAAACAGTGAAATTTGGTATTTTGGTATATGAGAAAGAACCAGTTTGGCATTGCATGCAATTTTTTGGGGGGGTCTTGGATTTGGAATTCAATTCCAAATTGATCCATTGATATCTAAAAAATGTGGAGAAAGTGGCAAATGTATAGACGTGTAATCTTTAAAGGCATAAAGAAAATCTTGATGCGTTATGCTAGGAAAATAAAACTTTAAGAGTGGGGAATAAGTATTCATAATCTAATATACATTTGCACATGCTGTTACACTTTTGTTTTCTTCTCTAGAAGGTTTAATCACACTATGTTATTCATTTTGTTTGTCTAATGTCTGTAGGAACTGTTGGCTTATTATACTCAAAGGCTGATCTAGCCAATGGTTCTCAAATTTTAGCTTACATCAGAATCATTTGGGAGCTTATAAAAGCATGGCTTCATGCCTGCCTCCTCCCTCCCCCAGATTCTGATTTAGTGTTTTTGGGGTGGAGCTCACAAATTTGAATTTCTATCAATTTTTCATTTTATGTTGATGATCCTATTTCAGAACCCCATTTTGAGACCCATACACTTACGATGTGTTTTAAAATCAATCTGTGAACTTGAACTTTTAGTGAAAATACCTGAGATATGAGATAATGAGTATAAACTACCTTATATTAACACATGTATTCTTTCTCTCCTTGCGTGCACAGAAACAAGACATTCTTAACCAAGTAAGATATTTTCTTTTCTATTAAGACATGTATTTTCTACCTTTCTTCATATATGAGCTATGAATTTCTCATCCATATCACTAAGCTATACTTCTGTGCCAAAAAGTTTCCTATGTGTTAGATTACCTATAATACTCATAAAGTTTTAATTGCGGTCAGATGCAACAGAAACTTTTCCAAATCAATACTTCAGATAGAGGAATTGGTACCCTAATAAAATGAAAAGGATTCAGTATGGACTTCAGTTTTGTAGACTGTGGTATTTAACTTTTGAATTTTACTGAGACATATCAGACTCTGATAAATTAATTTATTTAATGAAAGTCTTAATTTATTAACTTAAATGGGAAATTTGAAAGTTTCATTTTAATTACAATGACAAGGATATTTTTGTTTTGTCTAGAATTCTATGTTGAATTCTATGGGAAAAATATAACAGAAATCTTTGACTTTGCCCTCATTGGAAGAAAAGTAACCAACCTATTGCTTCAACCACTTTCTCCCAGTAAATTTCATTTTCTAAGTTTTAGGTCAGTAGTTCAGTTGAGTACAAAGAATTACCATGCATTATTGGGTGCTCTAAAATATTTCCATCATACTAGAGTAGCTCTATTAGTTATCTTCATCAATTTCAGAACACTTCTTATGAGAATACATGAGTTGTCTAAAAGTATAATCTTGTTTTTCTTGGGCAATACTGTACACTTTCAAGTTGCTTATTGTTCTCAAGTATTCTGATAGTTCTAGATGACAACAAACACTGTGATTTCATGCCTAACATGTAAAGAATTGTTGATTATACCAGAGGGATCTGGGTGGATGGAGATAGAGGTCTTAGGTTCTATAGTTTCCCAGGATGAGACACTACTGCAATGGCACCTCGCTGACTATGAGGGCACTTACTTGTCTCCATTTCAAAGGATAATTTTCCCCACTTTGTTCTTGACCTTTATGGAAACTTACTAGCTCTCGGAATACAGACTATGTGCACTTTATGAAACTTGTGAGGTTGTTTTATGGATGAATATGTTCAGGTCTTCACCACTAAACAACATATGTTGACCATCCCTGGTCAATGGACACACCTTTCCACACCACCTGCACCCCCTAATTGTACAAACCTTCCTTCTTTGTTTTAGTTTACTGCACTTAATACCATCAGACATTGTACATACAGCATTTCTCTTTATTGTTTTCTTTTGGCTGTTTTGTTATTCCCTTCACTAGAAGATAAGCTCCCTGAAGGAAGGACATTTTTGCGTTTCAATAAAGCCTTTACTCAACACCTAGAATAGAACCTGATACAAAATGGATACTCAACGAACATTTACTGAAGATAAGAAAATTGCCAACACAAAACTGCCAAAAGAAGTTACTGATAAAGTGATGATACTTACTTTCATTCACTTTAAATCTACTTGGTTGAATACTAGTGTTATTTCTTTAGTATTAATGAAGATTATAAAACAAAGGATCTGGATAATCAAATATAATAATATAACAATATATTTTGAATTTATGCTAGTTTGTCAGCAGTATCTGTGCACATCCTTCAGTCTGTATTTACAGAGTTTCTATGTTATCTCCCTAGTCTGTGGCTGCTTCATTAGGAAAACATCTTTTATAAAGAGGAAAAGAAAGGGAATTGGTTACTCAGGAAAGGCATTGAAGACTAATTCTCAGTGAATTGAAAACACTGAGTCAACTTAATCTTAATAAAAAAGTTTGGATTTTGCAACATTGTAGGGCATGTATAATACCAGAAAATGCAAGAGAAAGTTTTGGTCCCAAGAACACAGTGAAGAAGTTGAAGAAGGAAGTTTTTATTTTCAGTAACACATTAGCAAGAAATAATATGACATCGTCTCTTAGAAGTCATTGAAGAATGAGGAAATAGTTATTCCATTCTTATTTCTGTAGTAGTCTTTCTAAAGATACATCTTTTTAAGTTCTTGCTTTCTGAAAACAGTGATTTGTTAATGTTGCTTAGTATATAAAAAATCCAGCAAAGTCTAAAAACAAACAAAACCCGAAGTTTCATTTTTTTAATTAAATAGTATTTTTTTTTAATTTTGTGGCACTGGGGGGCTAAACCCATGGCCTCATGCATGCTTTGTAAGCTCTCTGCCACTGACCTGGAGCCCTAATCCCCTATTTTTTAATTTTAAAATTAAGACAGGATCTCACTAAGTTATGCAGGCTGCCTCTCCCCTCTAACCTGTGATCCCCCTGCCTCTGCCTCCCAGTAGTTGGGATTACAGTGTGAGCCACCACCTGGCTAAACCTGAAGTATTGATTTGAGAAAATGCAGTGAACTTTACAATTTTCTGAGCACATAAAAAGGCAAATTAAGAAAGTAAACTAATCCACTAACCCCAAGACTGTTTTCTTTACTTACTCTTTTTATTATATTTTTTATTTTACCTTTTATGTGCTCAAGGCTATAAGTAGTTGACACCGATTTTTATTACATTTAGACAACAATCCTGAAATATTGATCCTATACATTACTTGATATGAAGGTAATTAAGACTTAGATCTGTCAGAAAATAAAATTAAGCTGAGTTCTTTGCTTGCTGAGCAAGAGAAGAGAACACTTGGGAAAATCTCCCTAAGAACTACACAAAGTGCCAAGAAGAAATGTATTGTTTATTAAAATGGACACAAGATATTTCACTTAATTATTTTTCCTTTTCATTGGTCATTGTTCTGGTTTTAATTCTTAAATCATAGGCACTGATTTTAGCCTGAATCTTTGTGGGTATACAAAGCTCAATAAAGAGCACACAGTTGGGATTTGGGAGGTGTTTCATTTAAAAGAGCAAATAAATTTCTTGCCCTGTCTTACTCAGATGGGAGCTGGAAATTTTGAAATGTGAAACAAAATTATTTTATTCTGAAGTCCTTTTTGGTGATTTTGCTTATTTACTTTTGCTTGTTTATTTGTCTATATTACAAAATTAAAATAGCTGTTTTAAAATATCATCATACTCCAAATGAACACCCAGAGTACAACTTTTGGCAATTTGTTGTCCTTTATACCTTCAAGAAATTCAGATATTATTATCAGTTTATTACCTAAACAACAATGAACAATACAATGGTTTATTAAATGTATATGAAAACAGATATGTCAATATAGCTTTGAGGCGTATTTTTCAATATTGTGTGGAATGCTGAACATTTAAACTGGTGATTCCTTACCTATTATTTATATTTGTTTAATACTTACAGTGTTTATTATGTACCAGACATCATTTTGGTGCTTCCAAAATAGTAAATAATGTAATCCTTCTAACAAACCAAGAGATAGGTACCATTATTCTTATTTCATAGATGAAGAAATTGAAGTGCATGGAAATTGTAGGTATATTGTCCTCAGGAACACAGCTAGTCCTAGAACCAAGAGTCGATCTATGTGGTCTGACTTCAAAAACTACATTCCTTTTTATCTGTTATGACACTAAACAAAATGCTGACTACAAGAGATTTAGGGTACAGAATGAAGGGATACCATTAATAATCTTGCTCCTAACTATTATGCCTATGAATATTTTCATCCTAAAGACATCCCATAACTTTGCAATAAAATCAACTTCTGGTTCTATATAGGGCTTCATACATGTTGAGGATTATTCACCAATGTTGGTCACTAGTCCAACTGAGAGCAGACTATCTCTCATTAACAGTTGATATCCAATGAAAACTATAAGTAAGAATAAATTCTTGTTCTCAAAACTTTAGTTGAATGCAGTTGCCTGGTTATTGATCTGATGTTCGTATTTTGAAATATTGACTACATTAATTGTGGTAAATTGTTTTTTGAAAGTACTTCTACCCAAGACTATTCTTCATATTTTTATATTATTCATAGGTTAGTTATGCAATTCCCTTCACTGGTAGATTTTAAATATTCTAAGGTAGTGATAATTTGTTAAATATGGAAGGAAATGAAATCATTTTATGAGAACAAACAAGCAAAACCCAACTGAAAATGTCAGATTGAGGTGTAGGCAGAATTTTTGAACTATTAGTAAACAAGGTGAAGATTTTAATTTCTTTTTTAATTGCTTGAGATTATGTTAAGTAAAAAAGCAAACAGTTCATACACTTAACATGAACCAATCTTAAAACATTGTTTTATCTAATCATATCCCTGAATGATTTATTACATTTTAGGTTTATCCAAAATAATAGAGTAACCATAATACAGGAATAATAATAATAATAATAATAATAATAATAATAAATGGTTATCATTTTCCACCACCTTCCCCCAATATTATTCCATAGGAAAAAATGGACATTTTCATTTCAAAAATAGCAGTTTAGAAAATTAATTTTTATTCTCACTTGCCAGGAGCTTGAACAAAATTTAAAACAGCCTGCCAAATTTCATTTTTGTCCTATTTTTAGTTTCTTCTTAGTACATTAAATTAGGTAAGAAAAAAGTGGACCTTTGAGGGCTCCTTAGGAGACTTATCTTCCCTTGCACTCTCTTGCTCTTGAGAGATGTGGCTTTATTCCAGGATTTTCTCTATAGGTCTTCTGTAGTTCT
This sequence comes from Pedetes capensis, assembly GCA_007922755.1. Lineage (NCBI taxonomy): Eukaryota > Metazoa > Chordata > Mammalia > Rodentia > Pedetidae > Pedetes > Pedetes capensis. The sequence continues at coordinate 29,535 of VMDO01013327.1, forward strand.
TTCAGATGGGGCCCAAGAGAGTTCCACAGGCTGTTTCTTCTATGTGATCCACATTTTCCCAGAAAATACTTATGCATTGCTACTCCTTGAGATATAGGAGTTTGGACCAAGTTCAACACAATGGCATTCACTTGCCTTTGTCCTCAAAGAACTCATATACTTGTCCTCAATTTCCCAGCAAAATTTGGCCCATCCTTCTGCTTTGCTAGGAGAAAACAAGGTCTTTAGTGGCCCCTGTGCAACCCAATCATTAAACTTGGTGCTAGAAGGTTGTGTCCATCTCCATTTCCTCAAGTGGGCATGAAATTCTCAACACAGCAACAATCCTTTCCAAATGAATGTCTTATTTGTATTGTGCTGGAATAAAGAAAAGTGGGTAAAGAGCTGAAATATGTGTCTTTGAACCTCTACACATGAATATTTGGAATGTTCTATCAACTGATTTTGCCATTGAGTTGAAATGTTAAAATTAACTACCTTTTGCAATTATGAAAAATAATAATCATAATTACTAGCAAGAAAAGGAGATGAGAAAATTCCTTTTTATTTTCTCCGTGCCTGTTATATGAATGTATGATTCTACATTGGCTTGTTCAAACTAATTAACTGATTTCATTTGTCACAACTCTGTGGGACTGAGAATAAAAGTCCCAATTGACAGAGGAGGAAGCTGAGTTTCAAAGACCACCATCACAGGTGAGACATATATACCCCATTTCTAATATTAGCGTAGGACTAAGCAATATATTTGTTTCTTTTGTAGACTTCGATATAAAAAAAGTCTGAGGTAATTTCTACTTCTGATTACTTTGAACATAGAACAAAATCTTAAAATTTGGCTGGATCTTAAAATATATGCTTAAATTTTTTTTTCAGACAATAGATTTTGAAGGTTTCAAGCTATTCATGAAGACATTCTTGGAAGCCGACCTTCCGGATGATTTCACTGCACACCTTTTCATGTCATTTAGCAACAAGTTTCCTCATTCTAGTCCAATGGTAAAAACTAAGCCTGCTCTCCTTTCAGGTGGTAAGTTTATTTATTTTAAAAATTTATACACAGTAAAAATATGAAAAACTAAATGAATACCTTATTGTCATAAAAGCTAACTGATAATTTGATTAAAATTGTTTTTGTTTTGATATAGGACTTAAACTTTGACACTAGGGTATTGTAATCATTTAAAATATCTCCAGTATAAAAACAGTTACATGTTATGTAAAATATAATTTACGATTCTCTATCATTTGACTTGGAAGTTCATGTTAGGCAATAATTTTAAGAGACACTTCCATCAAATTTGTCAAATGTTATTTTTAAATCATTGGACAAATATAAATGTGTATTTGAAAATGTTGTCATAAAGCAGTTATGTCTGGAAAACTTGTTGTGTGCTGTCGAGTTGGGTCTGACTCATAGCCACCCTCATAGGATTTTTCAATGACTTATTATTTTGGGATTGCTTTGGGAGTGGTTTGCCATGTCCTTCGCCCATTTATGCAGTGCTGTGAATAGAACCCGAGAACTCAGAGAGTGTAGAGCAGGCAATCTACCAACTGAGCTTATAATATTTAAAATCAATTATGGTAATTATCATTATACTTTCACATTTTTAGAATTAGAAGCGCAGTTTGATTTTTTTCTCTTATCTAATTAATTTTTTTGCATAGACATGGTTCATTCTCTCATTATTTCAGATTTTTAAAAATGTAAAATGTATTAATATGTGTTACTAATTGTATCAGTCTACATCTATTCAGGAAAACAGAAATTTTACTGCATTACACAAAAGAATGTAAAATGGGAAACTGGATATAAAGTGTTGGAGAATTGAACCAAAAAAAGGACATTAAGGTTAGGTAGACAGGATCATAGAAGGACTGTACTGCTCCTAGGTTGGAGTTTTACAAATGGAGAAGCCTAGAGGAAGGACTTTTTGAAGTGTAACACAGCTCTGAGATTTGCCTGACAGACCCAGCCCTGTGTCTTCTAGGAAGAGGGAACTTCCTGGTTGGTGTTTATAGATTAAGAGTTTAAAGAGGAGCCCATAGCCCTAGCTTGCAGATCTTTTATAAGGGTGCATCATTGTGGCAGGTGCCTGATAAAATGGCAGGAAGCTCATTGTGCTTTTGTTAGTGTAGCCATAAGCTGAGGACGAGAGCCTGTTCTGACTGGAAGCAGGTGCTATAGGGTTGAAATGTGGAGGAGATTTAACCAGAAGCTGCAACCTGTCCCTTGTCTTTCCTTCTGCCTTGTTATCTCTGTCTAGTGTCCCTGGTGGACCCAACAGGACTTCAGCTCACAATGGAGAAATGTAATTTTATAGCAGCATTTCTCACTTCTTGATCTTAGGAATCTTTTACAATCTTTCAAATTACTGAAGACTAAAAAGAATTATGTGTTCTATTGATATTTTCTATATTAAAATTTATTGTATTAAAAGTGAGACATTCTAAAAATAATGGCAACCTATAAGATAATAACAAAAAAAAACTATTTTCAAAAGCAAAAACAAAACAATAGAGAAGAGTAGTTTTGTTTTATATCATTGCAAATCTCTTCAAAACTTTGCTTAGTTGAAAATAACAAGATAACCATATCTGCCTCTGTGTTTCTGTAGCCATGTCATATGTCATGTGGCCTCTTGAAAATGTCACTGTATATTCATGAAAGAATGAGAGTGAGAAAGGAAAATAATACCTTAGTATCATTATGAAAATCCTTTTGATCTTACAAATCCCCTGAAAGGATCTCAGAGGTATTTGCAGAGCCACTGGTCTAGAGAGCCCCAGCTTTACTATCACAAAATAGAATACAGAAGTGCCAATAAAGAGATGAGAAGAGGTTTAATAACTGGCACTCATTTATATATATAATAAAAATATATAATTAAAAAATTAGATGATTGCCATGATTGCATAAAATTCTCATTACATATCAATTAAAATTCTTTTTTCTTTTACTTTTTAGTTTACACTGTTATGTAAAATATGCAAGATGATGAATGTGTAAGCAAGAGTGATTTAATTGTTACATAATGGGTATAGCTAGTGACTTATTGGGCTGGGATTTAGCTCAGTGGGTAGAGTGCTGTGCTGCAGTCTCTGAGGCCCCGAGTTCAATTCCTAGCACCACACAAATGGGAGAAGGGCCTGGCAATCCACTCCCAAGGCAATCCCGAAACAGTCAGCCATTGAAAACCCTATGAGGGTCGCTATGAGTCAGATACTGACTCTACGGCACCTAACAACAACAACAAGTGATTTATTACTCTGAACCCCACCAACATTAATAAGTAAAATAAATGCAAAAATGAGAAAGAAATAGGTGGGTGAACCAAACACAGATTGAGGCAATTTGATGAAGAGTCTGCATCATTGTAGCTTGTAGTGTGTAGCTTCCTTCTCTTAATAATGTAGACTATTTTTAAAAAAACAATCACCTGGTGGTACAGGCTTTCTAAAATCAAACTTCCACAGGATACCCTTTAGGATACATCACTAATAGAATGTTTATTATGATTTTCCCCTTCCTGTAATAATTCTCATTATACTACGGAATGAGAGGGCTCATACTTGCTATTTTTCTCTGAATGTGTCTCAATAGTTGGTCCTTAAAGTATGGTATCAGAGTTACATATTGTTCTGGAATGACTATTTTAAGATGAAAAATTCTTATTTTAATACAGAAATTTGAGTTTTTCTGTTCTCAAAATAACAACATTGTTCTTTATTTAATTTTGTATGAAGGATTACTACATTTGGGTTCTGAAGAAAGAAGAGGGACAGAGAAATGTGTCTCTCTGTATGAGACATGGAAGAAAGACAACAATTCTAATAACTTCAGTGATTTTGTAAAGAATTAAAATCCCAAACTTAATTTTCTTCTAATAGCAAAAAATAGGGCTGAAGTTTGTCTCAGTTGAGAGAGTGCATTGCTACGCTCTCTGAGGACCTGGGTTTGATCCCCAGCACCACAAAAATGGGAAAACGATGTGGCAATCCACTCCCAAAGCAATCTCAAAGCAATCAGCCATTGAAAACTCTATGAGGGCCACTACGGAGTCAGACCCAACTGGAACTCACCTAACAAAAGATAAATGATGATGTCAGGTTTACTGAGAGTAAAAATTAAATCAGCCTTCTAGAAAGGAAAAGAAATAAGGAAGTGTTCTTCATTAGACTATACCTGATTTGGGACAATCTCATATTGTACATGGAGCTGATTGAAAGGAATAAGGGCTCATACAGCTATAATAAATTAATTTGGATTCCTTTTCAAAGGTCAGCCTCCACATTGTAGATCTAAGTGCATAGTGTCCTTTTCAGGACTATCCCTACCATGTATTCTTTTCAGACATACCTTGATAGTTTTTCCTGAGGATCAAGGAACACTAGACTGAAAAATGTTCCAGAAGCTGAGGTATACTTGACTCAGAAAGAAAAAAAAATCTTTCTATCCTAGAACCTTGCATCATATTAAACTGTTATCTGGGCAAAATGTATTTCAGGTTGAAAAATCTCAGACTACTTCCGAACAGAAAGTTGCCACAATGTACTTTGTTTATGCCCTCTTGGCATCTGCCATGTTTCACTGCTATAACCAGCAGAAATACGATAGCTGTTCATTACTTTGTGCATGCGTTTCTCAATAAAAGGAAAAACTAAGAAAGCAAAAAAAAAATGTTTTACTCTAAAAAATAAATGGTAGTAAAACACAGGAGATACAAAAATAAAACATTTAGTTTTCATAAGATAAAATCTTTTAAAATTTTAAATAGATATGAATTTTTTTCATGTTATGAGTGTTCTGTTTGACTTGGTATACCTAATGATCCATCTGGCATTTTATGAAATGTCTAAATTATTTTTGTGAAACACTCTGTTGTAATTCATCTCATCACCCTGTTAAAGGTAAGATGATAGCTTCTACTGTTCCAATTTTGGTCTTTTGGTTTTTGAAGATATCCCTCCTGCAATATATTTTCAGCTTCTTTATACTTCTTCTGTTCACTATAAATGTCAAGTCCCTAAATCTCTCATTTGTCTACCAGGCAAATGACCAACTTCTGATCTTATTTTCATCCTGAGTCCATCAGTTGAATTACTCTCTTTGCAGACATTTTCAATGAGTTAGAACACTTCTTTTTCTACTAGTGCCTCAAACTCCCAGCTATGAATCAATATTACGATTTCTTCTTTAGTCACTACAACTTGAACACTGAATATGACCAGAAATTATATAAACACACAAATTGCAGCCACTACAAATTCCTAATACCTGATATTTGTATGGTTTTAACACTGCTTCAGCTTTACAAAAAAAATTATAAAAATTATTATTCATTCTGTCCCTTACATCAATTTCATTGAACTTTTCAAAGTTCCTTAGGTTGATTTCATTTTTCCCTTCACTTTCAATACATGACATTTTCCACATTACATAGAAAAATAGTCAGTATAAAACAAAATGCCTTAAGACCTCTTCATACAATCTTTATTGTTTTTTCAGCTCACAAAGAATGCATATTTACTATACGCCAAAGAGAGTGGTTTTCTCCCCCCTGGAAATACCATAAAATTCCAGATGGAACTCGTTATCTGAATATCCCATAACATATCAAACTAACTGTATCTAAAGGCTAACTAACTATAAACTATCTGAACCTGTCTCTTTTCCTCTAAGTAAAGGGCACTTGAAAATCTATTCATTTCCCAACAAGAAAGTATTGGATCCTTCCTACCAACCACTGTTTCATTCCTTCTATGGAGTTAACCATAAAATACTCTTTACCACTCATTATGACCAGTTTTTAAACAACCATTTTTCTAGGTTCCGTTATTTGATTCATCATTGTTTGTGCCATAGACAATCAATTAGTGTGGCTCCCAGCCAGGGTCTGACTTCCCATCTCTAAAATGTTCTTTCTAACTGAAACCTGGTGATGTTACTCTTGGATTTTCTAGTTTCACATCTTCACTATCATCTATTATAGTGCTTTTATATTAAACTTTTCTTTTTTAAGCAAACTTAAATCATTGGTACTTAAAGTCAATTAAAGTAGAGCCACTTTGGCGAGGAAGTGAATACAGGAGAGATGGGAATACATGGAATTTTAGTCACCCCATCTTTCTGAAGCATACCATTCTGAGGTGCCCTTAATGAGAATCCAGGGCCCAGGCAGCACAGTGAAGATAATACAATCTAGTTCCATATCATGAAATACAATGTCATGCAGATTATAGTTTGCTTACATTCCTAATTCCCTGTCTGTCTTACTCTGTACACTCCAGACCTCTATCAATGATCAATTACATGACACACCCAAGCATACATAAGCAACACTGGCAGTCTTGTAAAAGACATACCATCTGCTTCTTACACTATCCTTGTTCCTTTTCCATCCAACTATACCAACTCCATGCAGAAACTCTGGCAATAAGTTGTTATCAGCTAAGTTAATTATGTCCTTTTTTACATAGCAGCAATCAATAGTAGTTATCTGTAACTGCTAGATTCTCAAAGAATAATTCAAAGAGAATATATCTTAACTTTAACTCATTCATTCCTTTATACTAATTATTCTTGGAGGATTCTACAATGTCCAAAATTCCAAATTTACAATGATGAATGTGTATTATTAGCAATCAGTTACTACTGTAAGAATTTTTGTGGTTGTTTCTTATTAGTGATTTTATAGAATAGAAAAACAAATTTTCCCTATTAACCTCTTTAAATCAAGCCATGTAGTTAATTGACAGTTGTTTCATTTAGCTACATTTTTTATTCCTCCATTAATCCATGCATCAAGTCATCTATTTACTTACACACACATGCCAAGAATCCTTCAGGAAAGTTACACATCCTTTAAAGCCAAGCAGGAAGACAAACAATTATGTGACCAATTACAGTACAATAAAATTAATGCTGTGAGCCACTTGTGAACTGATGATGAAGAGAACACAGTGAAGGATGTACCCACATCAGACCACAGACAAAAAGTGTGCAATTACAAGAGTCATCTGACTGAGATTTAACAGTAAATTGTGTTTGTCCAGATGAAATGGGCAGGGATGGGCAGGTACTGGTGGGAAAGGAAGAGTAGAGAATTCTAAGGAGAGAACCCAACATGTATATTTCTATTAAAATATTTTTAAAAGTCTCATCAAAGGATATTGCAAGAATTTTAAGACATTCAGTACTGATTCAGTAAAAATGAATCACTTACAATGTACTTCTTGCTGTTCAAGTTGCTGACAAAAATAGAAGCCTTCATCCGTAGTTTTAAAAAATATTGTGTTAGCTTTCCAGCACTATAAAAAAAAACCTGAGGTAATTATCTTATGATGAGAAAAGGGTAATTTTGGCTCAAAGTTGTGGAAGTTAGAGTCCATGATGTATTGCCATTGTTGAGTTGGGTGTGGTGAGGCAGCACTTTATTGGAATGTATAGTGGAGTAAAGCTGTTTACATTGTACAGGAAGCAATGGAGAGAAAAAGGAAAGACCTGGGGTCTCAAAATCCTCATTAAGGACTTACCCTCTCACTAGGTCCCACCCCTTAAAGATTCCACCACCTCCCAATAATGAGTCCCTGCGAACCAACTGTTTAACACATGAGCCTTTGGGAAATATTAAAAATTCAAGGTACAGTTCAATTCTTATGGGGAGAAACAAATAACTAATTATGTATTGCCTGTGAGGCGGTAATGAGTTCTATTGGCAAAAACAAACAAGAAAAGTGGTAGAAAATGCAGGTGAAGGCCAGGATAACTGGGAGTCTGAGATTCTCATGACTCACTTGAAAAGGGATAAGGGTCATAAGGAGGACATTACTGTCAGTCCCAGAGTGGATATTGGTCATGACCTTGTAAGTATTGGACATAGCCTCAGGTGTGACAAGTAGAGAAGGCCTGGTAGGATCAGGGTCCTGTGGACTTTTTGCAATTGCAAGAAAGCAGACTTATTAGGAACACTGAGGACCTGAGTCTGTGCCTTGACTCCAATAGGGCTGATGCTGTTGAAGTGACCTGAGGACAGCAGGAAAAAAGTTAGAGAGGAAGCCCAGACCACATGGGGATAATTTTGTCTCTCACGCTGAGTTATGAATTTCATCTAGGAGATATTAGAAAACCATCACAAGATTTTAAGCCAAAAGGTAATCACACTGCCAGTGATGTGGAAGCCATCACAAGAAGGGATTAACCCAAAGAATAAAAAGATATTTAAGATCCAGAATAATAACAACTATCTTTGAAGGAGTTAATGTACCTTTCTATTTCATTCTCTACCCTTCCATCGCCTACCTCGTGTGGTAATAGTTAATTGATTTGTGCATATCAATACAGCTACACAATACCAGTAATAGAATGGACCTCATTCCATGTTTTCTATGAAGCCAAAGAGTCACACTGCAAGTACTCATTTTTGGTAGAAAAGGAGAAACAATTCCTTTTTAGTCCATTAGGAGGTTAACCGATTAGTAACAGGAAATTGTACAAAGAAAAAGAGGCACTCAACCTTTGAAAAAATGTTTTTCCATCAAATAACCTTGGAATATAATATTTGTAAAAAGAGACCTACTTCATTAATTGTGCAGAGAAGAAACTATCATGCTTGTAAGGACTGTGATGAAGAGATATATATGAGGATATATATGTGTGTTCATGTGTGTATACATTATTATTATTATTATTATTATTATTATTATTATTAAGCAACTTGATAGGTCTTTCATGTCCAACAAGCAATTCCAATTTCCACAATTTTAACAAGGGTACATAGGGTCCCCAAAACACAAAATGAACATGCTATAAGGTTAAATGATTATGAGAAAAGAAGACTCCTGGCATATAGTTAGCATTTGAAATACATTGCTACATTTTTAATGGCAATATAATGATTACTGTTCATGCAATAACCTTACATACTGACATACAGATCCTCTAGAAACAGATACAAAAATTTCTATATATTAGTGAATTAATATTTATTTATTTTGTTGTTAAGTGCTGTCAAGTCAGGTCCAACTCATAGTGACCCTTATAGAGTTTTCAATGGCTGATTATTTTGGGATTGCTGCAGGAGTGGATTCCCAAGTTCTTCTCCCCATTTTTGTGGTGCCTGGGTCCTCAGAGAGTGCAGAGCAGCACTCTACCAACTGAGCTAAATCCCTGCCACATTTATTTGTTATATCAACCATTAAATTTCTTATTCTGCTATAGTACCAAATTTACATTTCTAATTCTTATTAGTAATTTTTGTAACCCACAGATTATTTTACTCTAATATATATTTTATGCTCGAACCAGAGAAAACTCACAATTTCAAAGTGCTACTCATGAAAACATTACTGTCAGTGAAGGAAGAGTTCTCAGCAAGTGTTGTTAAATAGTTTTTAATATACAAGACTTGATTAGACAGCATGTTTTTATCCTTTCACCTGGATATTCATACTAAAATTTGGTCTTCAAGTTTTCCACTTTTTGTTATTAGATTTATTCGCACAGGATAAAGGGGATTTTGTATTTTGAGTCACACCCTAATGATTATGTATTCAATGATAGTATTTTTTGTATTTTCATGTTCAAGAATATTTATGTATAGTTTGTGATAGTCTAATAAGGCAAATAATATATTTAGTACTGTTCAGAGGACCTAATCAGCCAAAAGGTTATTTAATATGTGATGTCCTGTATACTAGGAATAGTTAGAAAACAGGCATGGTGTTGAGCACTTGCTTTGTTCTGTTACAGTATGGGCTCTATGGAAATAGGATTTTAGGTATATATGGTTTGTTCAGAGTTTTATTCTCAGTACCTATTACATTATCAACATTAAAAGTCCTGAATATTTACCTGTATTTATGTATATGAAGGGCATGCTAGTTGCACATCTATTTAAAAGCTATAAGAAAAATCATTAACAATACATTTCACTATCAATTGCTTCTGACAAAAATTTGATAAATATGTATATTTTTTATGTAAAATTTGGTAAATGTGTATGATTACACATGCAAATAAACTCATAGATATACTCACAAATAAATATTTTTTGGTCTATTGCATCTGGTCTAACGCATGGACTGCTTGCAGCCATACCACTGTGGCATCCGATCCTGTCAGATCTTGGAAGCTAAGCAAGATTGGGCCTGGTTAGTACTTGGAGAGAAGACCACCTGGAAACACCACATACTGTAGGCTTGAGAGAAGGACCCAGCAACCCACTCCCAAAAAATAATCAGCCTTTGAAAACCCTGTGAATACCAGAGAAGCACTGACAATAGTGTTTTGCCTGTTGTAAGTAGGGTCTCTATATGTCAGACATCAACTGGAAGTCACCTAACAATTCATGGGCAAAATGGGAGATGAAAATTTAGAATTCTCAGCCATGGTTAGAATTTCTAATTTCCTTCCAAAATTTTATAAACTAATCATTGTACCTCTTAAAACAAAGGTCATTTATTGAGAGTCAGGAGATAGATTCTCTGATATATTTAATTTTTCTCTCTAGTCTCAAAGAATCATGCTTAAAATATAAAGCACCAATTCAGACTGCCTTTGGAATTCTCTTTGTCTTATATACATTGAAGTGACTATGAGTAATTCAACCAACTTTCAGTTATTTACCTGCTGAAATGACATGGCTGGCACTGTATGATATGGTGGCCATTTGTCACCTTTAGCTATTTGAATTTAAGTTAATTATTAAATAAAGCAGAATTTCAGTTCTCCATCACAATATCCATGTTTCATGTTGTGAAAAGCCATATGTGGTTAATGCTATTTTATTAAACAGCACAAATATAGAACATTTCTGTCATTGCAAGAAATTTTATTATACACTGGTGGTGTAGACAGATCTTGGTTTACTGCTTTTGAAGAAAGCTCAAAGTTAAGAATAAGATAAGTAGTCTTCAGCTGTGGACTCCTCTCATGGACAATTTTGTGAGCAGTAGGAATTTACTTTACTCACTGGTTTTGTACGTTCTCCTCTTCCAAGTGGAAGTTTAGAGTCAAATAAGACCACCATGCAAAAGTGTAGTATGCACCCAGCGTGAGGTATTATTGCTGCTCCTTCAAAGAGTTTGTTCTGTTCCCAGAACATTATCCCCAAATAACTGCTCTTCTTCAAGTCTGCTACTTATAATTCCTCATTTGGATTTTTATTTATTTATTTGTGTTTGTTCGTGTCCTCACAGATGAATCCCAGTGAAGGTTCTCAGAGAGATTTTCCTGACCCCTGTCTCACAGCAGGGATTGTATCTCACTGTCTGTCCTCGAGTTATGAGAAATCATGATTTTACATTCCTTACTGATTTGTAACTTGATCTACCTCATTTTGTTGACAGTTTGTATAAGCATAAAGAATAAAGATAATTACAATATTGTCCTAAGACAAGTATAGTTGGAAGGTTAAAAGTTAAGTACAAGTTCATAAACTATATCACACTACTATATCAATTGTTTCTACTCTTGATAATCCATCCTAATCAACATGATGAAAATATGATTATACAATGTGATAAATTGCTTCCTAAGACTGATAAACTTCTGTGGATTGAGCCAATGTTAACAAAAATTGAAAAACTAACTTACTATTTTTATTACCTTCTAACTTTAGAAATATAATCCATTTTCCCAGTTTCTTCATATTTCATTTTAAAAGACAAAGGGAAAGAACAAAGACAATGCCACCATTTTCATTATCTGAGATGGAAAGTAAATATTTTCTATTTGAAAATAAACCACATGGCAGCAGAGTCACCAATTTAGCAAACATTCAAAACTTACCTGCTAATAATTGAACCTTAGACCAGAAATAAAGATAACAATGAGAACAAACCTTTTTAGCATATTGTTTGAAGAAATAGTGTCTAGATGAAGTAACATGAAAATCATGTAATTGAAGAACATAATAGTAGATAATACTGAATTTTATTAATGCTACTCTTATAACTAAAACTTTGAGAATAATGCTCACAAGTATATACATACATGTATGTATACATACATACAGACTAGAGTTTAGCTCAGTTGGTAGAGCACTTTCTCTGTGTGCTCTGAGTCCCTGGGTTTGATCCCCAGCAGTGCAAAAATTGGAGAAAGACCTGGCAACCTAGTCTCAAAACAATCCTGAAACCATTAGCCATTGAAAACCCTATGAATAGTAGAGAAGCATTGACATAGTGCAGGGCATGACACAATGTCAGGGAGTGTTTTATTCTGCTCTACATAGGGTGGCAATGAGTTGGACTCAGCAGCACCTAACAACAACAACAATATATGTACATACATACATATATATTGAAGAAGTAATCTTAAAAACAGCAATGTTCTTGAACCACAAAGTAGTTATTCCTAATTAAACTAATGCACTGTAATTAGAATGCTTAATTTTTACTTCATTTTGTGCTTTTTTGTAACATTATAATAAACATACACACACAGATATATGTGGATGTGTGGGGTTTTATGTTTGGTATGTATTCACTTGCTTTAGTTTTGTGATGAAATATTTAAAGTAGTATAATCTGGGGTAAATCAGAGAACATGCAAATCCAGTATCAATCATATGATCTTCAGGCCTTTTTTGTTTTGTCTAGCTTTATGTTCACTTTCAATTCTAAACACAATTTCACCAGTGATTGGGTGGATAAAAATGATCATTACTCAAAGGAGATAGAATTTTGAGACTCTTCATCAGATACCATTGTTGCTCAGTAGTAATGTAGGATTCTACTACCATTTTATTGAGGAGCCACAGACGAGAAAGCAGGTTGGGAACTTCTTGTTTGCTGTCCTGGTGCTTCCCAATAGTCATTAGCACAAGCTTTAAAAGGGAAAGGACTGTTTCTTCAGGGCCTTCTACTATAGCACAGGGAAATAAGTGGTGGGAAACAGCTTCTGCTAGACTTGTTGTTAGGTGCCCTCAAGTTGGTGTTCAAGTCATAGCGACCCTATGTACAATAGGTGAAACACTTTTGTCAGTGCTTCTCTGCTATTCATAGGGTTTTCAATGGCCGATTGATTTTTGGGAGTGGGTTGCTGGGTCCTTCTCCCAAACCTACAGCACCTGGTGTTCCCACGTGGTCTCTTATTCAAGTACTAACCAGGCCTGACCCTGATTAGCTTCCAATATCTGATGGGACTGGAGGTCATAGTACTATATCTGCAGGCCTCTGTTAGATTTAGGGAAAAGTAAAGATATTCTAGAAGGTAGTGTAATGTAAGGTGTAAAACTAATCCCTGTGAAGAGAAAGAAATGAAATGAAAATATGAAGAAACATTTTTCATTGCCTAAGAGAAGGTGGCCTGTAGCCATACTACTGTGGCTTCCTATCCCATCAGATCTTGGAAGCTAAGCAGGGTCAGCCTGGTTAGTACTTGGATGGAAGACCACCTGGGAGCAAGGACCTGGCAATGCACTCTCAAAACACAATCAGCCATTGAAAACAGCAAGAGAAAATAAACTGGTTTTGGGGAGGGGTTTGGGAGTAGGAACAACCCTGTGGACTTTGCCATCAATTGATCACTTCAAAATTTAGTAAAGTCAGGGAAAGGATAAATAAACTATGTTACATCTAAACAATGGAATGTGAGGGCTAAAAAGAAATGATCAACTCATTAAAAGATATGAGAGAAACTTAATTTGCATATTACTAAGTGAAATAAGCCAATTCAAAAATGCTATATATTGTGTGATTCCAGCTAACAGGGAGAAACTCGGTTGTCATAGGTTTTAATTAGGGAACGAACAGGAAGAGCACAGAAGTTTAGGGGAGTGAAATTGTTCTGTGTGATTTTATAATGGTAACAATATTTCTTCAAACTCATAGAAGGCACAACACGAATAGTGAAATCTACTATAGAGTGTGCAATTTGGATAATAATGATGTGTTAATACAGGTTTATCAATTTTCAAAAATGTTGGGAGATGTTGACAATGGAGGATGTTGATAGTGAAGATGTGTATGCATGTATAGGAATTGAAAGTTTATGCCTTCATCAATTTTGCTGTGGACCCAAAACTTCTCTAAAAATATAATATTAAAATATTTATAAAGCTCAGTTCAATAACTTTTTTGTTAATTAGTAATTGTGAGAAGTGTTTTGGATAGTTTATCTTTTTCTTTGATGCACCCTGTAAATCATTGCCTGCAGCTATACCACTGTGGCATCCAGTCTTGTCAGATCCCCAGAGCAAAGCAGGGAGGGATGTGGTTAGTACTTGGATAGTAGACCATCATCAGGTGCTGTAGCCTTGAGAGAAGGACCCCACATCCCACTTCCAAAGGAAAAACAAACAAACAAACCAAAAAAAAAAAAAAAACCACACACAAAAAGACAATCTGCCATTGAAAACCCTATGAATAGCAGAGAAGCACTAATAATACTGTTTCATCTGTTGTATATAGGGTCAGTATGAGTCAGACATCAACTCACAGCACCTATCAACAACAACATAAATCATAACAAAAAGTATATATTTTATTTCTCAAAGTTGACTACAATTAGACTTTTAGGATTGTGTAGTTTTTCAACGTAAAGATGGAATATATGCTCCTCTTTTGTGTGTGTGTGTGTGTGTGGTACTGGGGGTTGAACCCAGGGCCTGGTGCTTGCATACTCTGCAAGTGCTGGACCACTGAGCTGCACCCTCAGCCCAGTTTTTTACTTTTTCAGACAGGGTCTCGCTAAGTTACGCAGACTGCCTCTGGTCTTGAACTTGCAATCCTCCTGCCTCCACCTCTCAAGACGCTGGCATTACAGGCATGCGCCACCACGCCCGGCCTATGCTCATCTTTTTAAATATACTTTATATCTTTTAAATGTGAAACTGACAATTAAATGTATGCATAGCTTTTAGTTAACAAAATGTCACGAAACTAAAAAGGGATTTATTTGATAATTTTTTATAAACAAAAATATGCTCATTCAAGAAGTGATAGTAAATTATACATACACACACACATATATATGCACACATATTATATATGTGTGTGTATATATATATAATATGTGTGTGTATATATATATATACATACACACATATATGCTCAAATAGGTATCTTACATACAGGAAGGGCAAGCAGAAAATGCTATATCCTTACATTCTCCAGGTATTTATATTCAATACAGTATTATGAAAGCAGGTAATATGCATCTTCACTTTATAAATACAAATTACCATTCTATGTTCTAAATAATTGAAAATGTATGTCATGTTCAGCTTTCTTTCTACAAATGAGACAGCATGTTCCTTTTTTCTTTGTTTTTTTTTTTTCTGAGTTTTTGTATTAGAGTTAAGTAGAACTGATTAAATCATTTCTGTACTGAGGAGGGAAAGCTTGCGAGAAAAGATTAGTTCATCAGGCAGGATAAGTTAGGTCATAGTTTATCATAATTCATGTGTTATGTTATCCAAGTCTAGAAGTTATGGTCATGTCAAGGGTCAGCACCAAAATATTTTTTATCATATGTTGGAACTCATTATTCTTGCAGCTGACAAAGCTTTAGTTGACCAGTTGCAATTATGTGGGTCATTTTTTTTAAAACACAGAAGCATCTTCAATTGTCTGTTTTCTTTGGTTTATAAAACAACTATCATTTTGGATTAAACAGTGATGCTTGTATTATGAAGAAAAATCCATTTATTATATAGGTATATCTTTGTTGATAAATATAAATATTAGCAGAATTCATATAAAAGGTATATTATATATATATACATTATATATGGTAATTGATGAACAAACTAAGGGAAAGATGTAGTGTTTTAAAAGTTGGATTGTGATCTATTAGTGGGTAATGAATTCAATTTGAAGGATCTTTGACAATTTTTAAGGATAAATAATGTAGAATTGTAATAGGTTAGCATAGGAAAGAAAATATTTGGGCCATTGTGAAACCCAATAGTGTGTGTGTGTGTGTGTGTGTGTGTGTGTGTGTGTGTGTGCTGGGTTAATGTGGAAATTCTTTCCTACTTTCTCTTATTTTTGATCTTGAAGAAAAATACTGTGTCAGGTACTAGTGTAGAATAAAGTGGATAGATTTGTCTTGCTGACTATGAAACTCTGGAAAATTAGTATTCATAAGCCTATTTCTCATCTATAAAACAGAAATAATACAACCTACCTTAAAAAGTTAATGCAAGAATTAAGTAAGATGATATGTGATAAAGCTCATTCAAGTAACAGAATCTGCTATTAGGAGTAATGTTGGCAAAGATAAAAGTAACTTAAGATTTTTCATAAAGCATTAAATTATATGCCAGGGAATCTTGAAATGGCTGGAGAAGATAATGGAAGACTATAAATATAAGGAAATAAAGTAATGAAGAGAGGTGCAGTCAGGTAGATCCTAACTAAGGTACAACAGGCTTGCAAAACTGCATTTGGCTGGGATTGTTCCCTCTAGTAGTGCCTGGTTGATTAGGAATGAATTAGCCATTCATCCCATTAGCCATGCCATTCAAATGCCTCTTTTTTTTTGGTCAAATGTACCTCAATATATAATTGGGGTTTACATTTAGGCTTTCTCAGGTACACATGATTTGTTTGCAAAGGCTTCGCTATAAAATGGAACTAAAAATTTATTGTGTACAATCTTCAATTAGGTTATCATCAGGCAGGCAGGCAGGAAGCATAAGCAGTGTGAGCAGGAATTCAAGATCTCTAATTTTGTGCTACAGTCTCTGAGGTCCAGAGTTCAATTCCCAGCACCGCAAAAATGGGAGAAGGACCTGGCAATCCACTCCCAAGGGAATCCCGAAACAGTCTGCCAGTGAAAACCCTATGAGGGTCACTATGAGTTGGATGCCCACTCCACCGCACCTAACAACAACAACAATTTCGTGTTGGCTGGAATTTAGCTTAGTTGGTAGAATGCCTCTCTGCAGTCCCTGAGGTCCCAGGTTTGATTTGCAGCACCAAATAAATGGGAGAAGGACGTGGTAATCCACTCCCAAGGCAGTCCCCAAATAATTAGCCACTGAAAATCCTATGAGGGTCATTATGAGTCCTGACTCCATGGCACCTAACAACAACAACAATTTTGTCTTTCCAACAGCCATACCACTGTGGCATCTGATCCTATCAGATCTTGGAAGCTAAGCAAGGTTGGGTTAGTACATGAATGGGAGACCGCCTGGGAACACCAGGTATTGTAGGTTTGAGAGAAAAACCCTGCACTTACCTCCCCCCCCACACACACAAAAAATCAGCCATTGAGAACCCTATGAAAAGCAGAGAAACACTAACAATAGTGTTTCATCTGTTGTACATAGGTTCACTATGAGTTGGACACCGGCTTGAGGGCATCAAACAACAATAACAACAATTTTGTCTGGGAACAGGACAGTTAATAAGTTTTTAGAAACAAAGTGAGGATCATATTAAAATCAAACTCTACTCACCTACTTTTACCTCTGAATTAAATACCCATCAGGTTTATCCAGATTTTTGTTTATGTTATGTTCACTTTTCCTCATGAACACATTACCTGATGGCAGAAAGACTGTCTTATTTACTTATGGTGCTGGCAAATATTTGACATAAGTATTTGTTTTATGAATGAATGACTATTTATTATATTATGACAGACTCATATTTCTTCTTCAGTTTTTTTATGAAAGGTTGATTTTTATCATCTTCCCAGCTAACTTATTTCTGTCAGCGCCTAATACTGAGAAAGGTGGGATAGAAAGTAGTTCCTCATGCATTGTCTGTGTGCTAACTCACCTTGGGCAGTAGGATGCTAATGCTAACACTTTCTCGTGTAGCAGAAGGTGCAGCTCCCATGTCCATAAATATCACAGAACTCTATTATTTACACCAGTTGTAGGAATATATGTGACTTCTGTCCTGGAGTTCCAGAGAATTTATTTATTTTATGCCTCAGAAATGATATAGTCGTTTATGCCGTCTATGTGTTTTCTCTCTATTTTCTTTATTTTATATTTATGAGCATAGTTTTTAACACTGTAAAGGTAAATTTTTTTTCCAGGTCTGAGAATGAATAAGGGTGCCATTACACCTCCCCGGACTTCTCCAGCAAATACATGCTCTCCAGAAGTAATCCATCTGAAGGACATTGTCTGTTACCTGTCGCTCCTTGAAAGAGGAAGACCTGAGGATAAACTTGAGTGTATGTGTTTCTTAATTTAATTTACTTACCATGATTGTGGGTAAGGGAAGAGACTGCATATTGATGAGTTCAAAATTGCATCAATTCCACTTGTCTAAATTGCTTGTTAAATTAAGTGACCTTGCTTAACAATTAAAAAATTCTTCCTACTGTGAGTCAGATATTAAAAATTATTAAGACCTTCAGTTTTGGATTACTTATCAAGTTCCATTTATTACCAACGATTTCCTTTTTTTTTTTTTTTCAGTACTAGGGACCTGAGTCCAGGGCCTCTTGAACATTTTGTAAGTGCTTTACCACTACTTCCTTTTAATTTTTTGTATCTTGAGATAGGGTATCTCTAAGTTGTGGAGGCTGTCTTTGGCCTCAAACTTGTGATCCCCCTGTCTCCACCTCTCAAATGACTAGGATTACAGGCGTGCACCATAGACCCTGCTCCAATGATGTCTTGAGGATGTTTTTTGTTCTGTACCATGACTTTAATTTTTTTTCTCTCAGTTCTTTTGAGTTAATAAGATGCTATTGGAAAGAACCCCTTGAGTTGTTTTGTAAAGCATTTATTTCTAGTGTGGAAGAGGCCTTCCCATTAGTTATCTAGAAGGTTCCCTACACATACAGCCTGTACCTTCCTCCCATGGGAATCTCGCTTGCTAGTATCAGCACCAACATTCTCTGTGGAAGAAACAAGTAATTTCTCAAATGTCCAACGGGAGAGGCTTGTTTATAGGATTTAAAATTGGATACTATAAATAATTAAACAATACTTTTGTTTCTTCCATGATGTGGCAGGGAAACGATTTCTATCTACTGGAATTTACCTAATTATTCTCTGTAATATAATATAGTGTTTGAGCTCTCTCTGGTGGTAATTTATACTCATTGCAATGTAGGAAAATATTTTTCAAGCATTTACTCTGAACCTGATCATTTGAAAATCTTTTCTTTCTCCAAAGCTCCTTATAGCACTAAGTTTATGAAATAATCTGGCTAACCTGATTATAATAAATGTTGTTAAAATGAATTAATTTTTGCTGCTAAAATGGATAGTGAATTTAATGAATACAACTTTAATATTTCTTAAACAAATGTAAACCATGGTGATGTTTAAGACTTAAGAGTAGGAAGCATTTTTAGTTAAATTTAATGGAATGTTTTGATAATATTTCTCCTATCAATAATTTACCATAATATGATTATTTAAGAGTCACACCTGCTTGTTATGAATAAACCTTATGAACATCATTCTTTAAACATATATTTATTATTCATAAATGTTGAGTGTTTGCATTTCAAGATTTATTTTGGTTCTTAAGAACCTACAGAAATCTCTCTCATTTCAAAATAAATATTAATGCCTACTGAGTTTCTATTGAAGTGAGAGCCAGAAAGAAAGTTTGCTCAGGTGTTATCAGTACCATGTTTGGATGATTATAAAGACATAAAGACAAATATTGTTTCCAGATCTTAGAATGAATAAAGCCACCATCAGTCTTCCTGGAAATGGCCTTTGGTGTTGCAGTTTAATTATTTCTATGTCAACTTGAAGTGTGTTACTTTTAAGGTGGAATTCCTAAGAACCATGCTGGTGAGTTTTTAGTTTGAGTTCTTGAACCTGCAAAGCCTTTGTCCACCAAAACAGGCATAATGGTAACTTACATTCCATTCACTCAGTCTGACCTGTCAGTTATTTCCTTCAGTATCATCAATTCTCTTCTGTTCTTTCTTGGAGTTTCTCAGCTTTTTCCTAAGCTTATACCAGATTTGACTTCATTTTCTTTTGTTAATTTTGTCTGAGGAATATTCTTATAGGCTCCCTTTTATGCCCTGATATTATTACGGTTTTCATCAGACTCCTCAAAGAAAGTGATACTCTAGTTTTCTTCTCTGCTACCCTGACTTGGTAGTCATTACCTTGACTATTGGGAGAAGAATCTGACAGCCCACTCCCAAAAAACAATCAGCGGTTGAAAACCCTATGAATAGTAGAGAAGCACTGACAATAGTGCCTGACATGGCATAGTTTTGGGGAGTGTTTCATTTTGTTGTTACTAGGACCCAACTCAACAGCACCTAAAAACAACAAATCTGACTATACATCAAAATCATCAGGATGTCTTTTTCTTCTTTTTCTCAACCTTTTCTTTTTTTGATGCCTATGCCTGACACTTTCCCACATCAAGTAAATCAGAATCTGCCTTCCTTACTAAATTTAGCAATTTATCATATTTTAACCCTTTTACAATTGCATACTTAAAAACTTAATAACATTTATGTATTCTTTTACACTAACAGTTTTAAAGAAATTTCTCAGTAAGACATTTAAAAGCATTTAATGGTGTTTAGCTTAGTATATACTTCTAAAGGACTTATTAAACACAATTCAATATAAGCCAGAAAAATAAAAAGGAGAAAAGGCAATTGTAAGGAACAGTAATAGATGTGGTCAAGCATCTAAAATAGTTAACTTGTGCAGGTGAATATTGAATTTGGATCTTCTTTTTAGGTAGATAAGCAGAAATGAAATACATACACATTGGTTAAGGTCAGAAGTTCCCAAAGTTCATCACCCATCATATCACTTGCATGATGTGCAGATGCACAGCTTGCTGGGCCTCATCAGCAGGATATCTTACGCAGCAGGCCTGAGGTATGTCCTGAGAATCAGCATTCTAATAGATTTGCAGGTGAGGCTGATGTTACTGGTCTGGGGACCACATTTTGAGAAGCACTGGCTTAGAAATTTTTCTTGTACAGTGATCACCTTCCCCACTTGCAATTCATCTGAAATGATTGCTTTTTTTTACATTTGATAAATAGTAGAAGCATTTATAAGATTCCTTCATGTGGTTTATTAGGAAAAAATAAATATATTATTATCAATATTTAGAAAAGGAACACAGTTTCTACCAAAAAAAAAAGTTTTATAAATCTATTCAATGTGTCAGCATTCCTTTTATCTCCATCAGTCTTTTCCACCAAGTATTTACACAAGATTTGTTGTTGTTGTTAGGTGCTGTTGAGTCAGGTCGGCTCATAGCAACCATATGTACAACAGAACAAAACATTTTCTGATACTGTGACATACCTGGCACTTTTGTCAGTACTTCTCTGCTATTCGTAAGGTTTTTAATGACTGATTATTTTCTGGGAGTGAGCTGCCAGGTCCTTCTCCCAAGCCCAGTGTTCCCAGGTGGTCTCCCTTCCAAGAACTAACCAGGCCCGATCCTGCTTAACTTCCGAGATGACTAGATTGGACACCAGGGTGGTATGGCAGTAGCCACAAGTTTTAGTATAAAATTTATCCATTGAAAGGAAACAAACAGAAGTTCCAAACTGTCCAGCTATTACAAGCTGTTTCCTCAACCTGCTTTCCTTACCCAGGTCCTAATTTATCTCTGAGGGCCTATCCTGCACTGAGGTCATCAAGTAGAAGATGTTCATTAATCTACTTCTGGAAAGTGCATTCCTTTGCACACCTGCATGTGTGTGTGTTGGGGTTGTGCCAGCATTCCATTTTTCTCTCTCCTGTCAGTTAGCAACCATCCCAGTGAATGGATGAGGACAGGTTACCAGGGCTGCTTTCCCTTCTGAAGCTTAAGCCTACCACACAACTTTATGGAGAGTTATTCAATCTCTCTTGTCATCTCCTTGCATTTCTCAAATTCTGTGACCTCACCTCCCTTTATTTCAGTCATCTACTTCTGTTGCAATACCATAAGCCTCCTTACTTCTAGAAATTGCTCTTACTCTAAAATTTTAAACTCTAGAGTTTTACTTTGACTATAGCCTATGTTCACTTAACATCCCACTCCCTCTCTAATAATTTAAATATAGCATAGCATAGTAATTGAGAACCTGCATTCTTGACTTATACTGATTCAATGCACACCATAGATTGGCACTTACTATATAACTCATGTGAGTACATTTTAAAATTATAGCATATATACACAATGGAATAATACTCAACAATATGAAAGAACAAAATATTGTCACTTGCAGCAAAAGATGGAACTGGAGAGCATCATCTTAAGCAAGTGAATGAACCTGGGCCCAAAAAGAGAAACACTATATGTTCTCACCCATATGTCGGAGCTAAATTTCACTTTAAGGAAGGATACACACACACACACACACACACACACACACACACACACACACACACTCTTATATATAAATGATCAATCAGGCATGTCTATGGAAAATGAAAACAGAGTAGAAAGAAGTGGGGAGGAGGCTAGCAGAGGGAGCAGAGGTTGAGGAAGGGGGTAAGGGGAGGGAACATAAAGTGGAGGGATAAAGAGGGAGAGAGCAGTCTCAAAATAGATCATACAACAATACAAATGCATGGGGAAAACATATAAGATACTGTTTTTACAAAACACAAAACAAAACAGACTTTGTTATGACTTCGTTTCCTCAACTGTAGAATTGAGATCATCAAGTAATATCTATGTTACAGGGAAGCTATGAAGATTAAGTGGACTAATAATTGCTCACCCAAATTCCTTCACATTTCTTAGTTCCCATAAACATTTTAAAGTGAAATAAGTAAAAGTCAGTTAAGAATTCTTGACTCTTGACTACTTCACTTCTTCCTGAATTTGCCTGGTGCCTTTGACTTTCCATCTCTCCAAATTGTAACTAATTCCATAATCCTTGACATCCATTATATTCCCACACTTAGATTCAGGCATTTAATTTATTTACTTATATACTGAGGTGGCATAGACTTAGTGAAATAAAAATATAATCCTAGAGACCATATTTGTACACAAGTCCTCAACAGCCCTCTGTGCCATGCGTTGCTCTCATCTGTCTTCCAGTTAATTCTTTCAAGACAATTTTTTATTCAAAAAGAATGAGAAATTTATTATCATGTTTTTTTCATTAAAGGAAATCCAGTTGCTCCATTTTATCAAGCACTCACCTATGTATCATCTACTCATTCATGTAAGAATTCCTGCACTTCTTTTTATATCACCTAAAACCTTGTTTCCTACAGTCTCTATTCTTTATTGCTTCTCTTCTGACTCAGGGTGAAATCGTGTGACTTCGGTATTTCCAAAGTGAATAATATGTAAAATCTAAACTTTTAATTTGACATCCATAAACTGATCTGGTTCCCTAAATCGGCCTTCATCCTCTTTGCCAGTCTTGTATCAGGCTTTGACCTTCACACATGCACAAGCCATGTTAACTTGGGCTTTTCAATCACCAGACAAATTCTTGCACTTTTCCACCTTAGCATCCTTGATTGTAACATGTGCTTCCTGGGGTTACTCTTCCCTGTGTGTTGCTCTTTATGGAGTGGGGTTTAACCCAGGCCCTTAAGCATGCTAGGCAAATGTCCTACCACTGAGGCACACCCCCAACCCCTTCTTACTTCATTTTTAATTTTGACACAAGGTGTTGCTAAATTGTGCATGTTACCTCTAGCCTTGACCTAAGATCTTCCAGCCTCAGCCTCCAGAGGCACTGGGATTACAGGCATGCCTCACAGGACCTGGTTCCCAATTTGTTTCTGATCCTGTCTCACATTATGAATCCTCTTGCCATTTCCTAAGAGGAATCATTTTGTTCTCTGTCGTGGCTTACATTTATTGAAAATGTATCACTAAAAAGAAATCAACAATAAAGTATTTGGAAAGTCCATAATTGACCAGCAGATAATCAAGAGTAACTTGTACAGTAAAGGTACTGCTTTGTGTTCTATTAATCTTAGAACTACTGCAATTTAACACTAAAGAGGCTCTAAAGATGATCTATCTGGTCAACCTTTCTATAGTTTATCAGTGAAAGAAATTAAAGCCCCGAGAGACTGGTTATTAATTTTGCAACTAGGTTATTTTAGCTATGAATAAACTCCATGATTTCTGACCCAATGTAGAGTGCCCTTTTTCTTCTGAAAAGGTGTTATTTATTGTTTTTACTGTTATTTCACTCATAGAGAAAAATAAAGACAGAAGAAAAAAAATGAAAAAAGGAGAACTGAGCATATGACACTCCTGTAATCCCAGAACTCAGGACGTTGATTGCAAGTGTGAGGACAGCCTATGTTATATAGTGAGTTCAAGGCCAGCCTGAGGTACATAACAAGATTCTGTTTTAAAAGAGTTGGAGGGGGAGAGAAAGAGAGAGTTTCTCCACTATTTTGGATGTCAGAAATTCCAAGAAGCCATTTCTTTCAAACTTCTGCCCTTAAAATTTAAGTAGGTATCAAAATACATAGAACAGTAAAACATGATTTATTGAAATTCCAGCTTACATGCCTTTGAAACATACCTTCTTTTGTTTAATAATAAATACTGTATTATTTTTATATCAATAATATCGGGGAAAGTCCAAAAACAATATGGTATGTATAGTAAGTTTTTCAATGAGAAAATAGAAACTTTGAATTTTTTGTAAAAGAAAAAACAGAAATAAAGAATTTCCTTATCTTACATAACATGCTTCTGCTCTGACCTTTTAACTAAATACATGTGTGGGCACATAATTGCTTCTATATAAAATGAAATTACATGAGCATAAAAATAGAAAAATGTGGGTTAAACTAACTTGTAACTTTGTAGCAGGTACCGACCTTTGGAAGCCACCATGTTGACAGAATAGTTTTAATACGGAGCTTATTTTAATTTGGCAGCTAAACATCTATAAAGTTATGATGATTTTTAAAAAATCTACTTGTTCAATGATTCACTTGAAAGTGGAGCCTGCCTTTACTTTTAAATATTGAGAAGAAATAGTCCCATAACATTTGAAGATTATATGTTATTTTTATCTATATTTTTTATAAATATAATTTAAGAGGGAATAGTTTTATAGACTAATTAAGACAACTTTTATTTTTCATGGAGTTAATAATTACCCTTTTCATTTGATTATTTTTCTCTATTTCTCTAACTGATTTTCAAATTCTCCACCATAAATTTGCTTAGAAACTTGAGATCTTCATGCATTTTAAAAAATCTTTTCCTTGATAGTTACCTCCTTTCCCTTTATTTTACTTGTTCTATCTTTCTGGAACCATCATTTGGGTGTTGAACTTCAATGACTGAACTTTAAATTATTGTTTTCATCTCTTTTTCTTTTTTTCTCCTTCTTTTCTTTTCTCTTATGTCTTTCATTCCACATCTGGGACATATTTTCCATCTTGTGATGATTTTTCCTCTGTCTTTTCTGTCATACTCTTCTTAGAAAATCCATCTTACTCTTATCAGGAACATTATAAGCTCTTATTCTTATTTCATGGATTAACACTTTCCTTCTAATTACAAGGCCCCCATCCCCTGTTACCAATAGGCACAGTGTTTCCACATGTACAGGCTATTTGGGATGGTTTTACAGACATTTATTCTGGCAAGGTTTGACAGAGCCATCATAGTGTCCCTGGTTCTAAAATATAGTTAAGCTTTTGTAAGACTTTGTGTAGTTCTTGGTATTAAATTTTTCTCTGAGTGGCCTGTGAATTCTTGTCATGTACAAAGAATTTTTTTCACCCTTTGCTATTGTACTGGAAAATCTTGAAATATTCTATATTCATATTGTGTGAATATATGAGAAGGAACGACCCCCATGGTACCAAACAAGTTATTAAATATTTTAGCCGATCTTACATTTATTTTGTTTAATTCAACAGATATACAGTTTCCACTTATGTTTTAGCATCTGTAATGTCTGTTTGCCTTTTGCAAAAATTAGAATGTCAGAGTTAAGTTGGCAATTTTCTAAAAAAAATTTAGTGATATACAGACTATTTTTGTATCTTATAGATATCTTAGATTTGGTGAAATATAACAATCAGTAAATATAAGAATAATAACTAACGGTTATATGATAAAGGTCATTGCATAATTGCTCCTAGTTATCAATGTCTATATTAATATTGTAGACTCAGTCCTTAAGATCCTCTAGGAAATTGTACAAACTCAACATACACTGTCACTTCCACTCCTCTACTTTTACAGCTGTGACATTCTTTTCTGTTTATCTCAAAAAGACACCTGCAGCCTCTTCCCCAGCCTCCTAGTGGTCTGGGAATTATACAAGGAAATCCTCAAGCTGGTCAGGAAGCCCCATTCTGCTTTTCTGAGCTCACTGCTTCAGAGCCAATGCTCCATTTCTAAATTGATTAGTTCAAAGATTACTCTGTGAAGCTACACCACTATTCTAAACAAATAGGCCCTAATTGGCCATGCTAATAATGCATTTTAAGTGTTGGCACCTTCCACCAAAAAGAACCACTTACTCTGCATTCCCCTTTCCTCTCCCATAGCATTTAGGGATCAATAATAACAATGGCTTAGATTTGTATAGTGGCCTAAGCTTCTGGTGTGCATCTGTATGTCCCACCTCATTTAACTGCCAGAGCAAATGTGTATCTCATTTTATAGGTGGGAATATAGTGGATGGTGGGTTCCAAATTATAACTGATTTTTTTTTTAAATTCCATATCTGTTTTTCCATATCCTCTCTGACCTTTAATATCCAGACTGAATATTTCAAGTTTTCTTCTGTTATATCTGAGCTTACATCTAGTGTTATAATAATAAAGTTTCAACAGATGTTAATACATTTTAGTGTTTACTGTGTACAAACAAGATTTGATAGACTCTATATCTGATACCAAATAATGCTATTAATTGATTAATTCATTTTTAATTTAGCTGCAGCAATGACCTCACAAGTTTGCTTTGTGCAGGGGCAGGGATTAGTATTTGTTTTCAACAAAAATCAAATTTTAAAGACTATTCCTTAAACTAACATTGATCTTGTTCACCGATAATCTTTTTTCCAACACCTTTTTGTTCTAGTTATGTTTCGCCTTTATGACACGGATGGGAATGGCTTCCTGGACAGCTCGGTAATTTTTTTTCATTCAAATTTTCTGTGAAAATTTCAAAGTAATTTCTTCTGACAAAGACAATGAATAAATTTATAGCTATCACCACAAAAGGCACACTTAATATAATTTACATCCACTCACACAGCATTTTTATCCTTTGACTTTTTGAGAATGGTCTGAGAAAACAATTATTATTGTTCTATTGGATAGTTTTACTACAAAAAGCATGATTTTTCTGTGTTAAACTTATATGACAAGTGAAGACTCCAAACTTGTATGAATATGGCAAAGCTGAGATCTAGAAAGAAAGAAAAACTCTCAGTGAGTTTTGATACTAAGGAAAAATACTGAGAGTACAAGTGGAATACAAAGGAATTATGAAGCCAATTTAATTATTTTATTATTTTACCCCTTTTAAAGAGTATTCATTACACATGCTGTGGAAGTAAGTAAATATATTTACACATTGATTTAACCAACTCCCCTTTTTAAAATATCTCATCCAATTTTATGTGCAGCTTGCACTCTATAGTTTGTCACAAAGAGGAACACAAATGCTTTCTCTTTATGATTAACTGAAAGTCATAATTAAAAATTAATTTTGTTTGTAATATGTGGAAATCACTGGTAGCTTTCAGAGAAATAGAAATAGACTCTTCAGAGCACACATCAGTACCTCAAATGTTAATCTATTTTAGTTTTAATCCAATAATTTGTTTTATATTTACTGACAATATATTGTTGTTAGGTGACATCAAGTCAGGTTCAACTCATAGCAACCCTCATAGGGTTTTCAATGGCTGATGGTTTTGGAATTGTTTCTAGAGTGGACTGCCAAGTCCTTCTCCCATTTTTCTGGTGCTAGGGATCAAACCTAGGGCCTCATGATGGCAGAATGGCACTCTACCAATTGAGCTAAACCCCAGCCATATATTACATATTATATTATTTGTAATCTTTCAAGGAAAAATAAGAATAGTATAAAAGAATAAGCATTAGTTTCTGGAAATCTTGAAGTGTGCAGGTGCATTTAATTTGTGTGTGTGTGTGTGTGTGTGTGTTTGTGTGTGTGTGTGTGTGTTGCTAGAGAATGAACCCAGGACCTACCACTGAGCAACACCCCAGCAACATCCAAATTTTTTTGATATATTTAACAAAGGTTGAATTATACATTATCTCTGATAATGTGAGTTATCAGTGAGTTTCTCTGATTCTCTCATGGGCTTCCCTGTTGCACACCTCAAATAGCCTTCTATATGCAAAGCAATGAAGCCGTGGAGCTGTGTTTATGTAACACTGATATGGATAATGGGATACTAGATTCTCCAGAGAGAAATAAAAATTTATAATTCCTCCTTGAGGAAATGACCACCATTGTAATTTGATGTTGTCATTGTGAGATTTCTTCTGTTTATATCTAAGTGACTTTTCATGTTATTACTACCTACTAACTGTCATTTTTCCATTGAGGAATATTAAGGTACAATACAATGCTGAATTTGCTAATTTTCTGGCCCCATTTAACAGCTAGGAATTTCGATTTATTATGGATGTTTAAATATGCTTATTGTAGCACTCATGACTACACTAATGCAAAGCAAATTATATTTTAATGCAGATTTGTTTTATTTAATGTTTTTTTTAATTAAATTAAAATTAAGTTTCTTCACTAGGCTTTTAGCCAAGGGTTGGCAACTAATTTGAAAATTCAGTCAAATGCTTTTTTTGTCTCTGGCCATTTTAGGGAACATGTATAGTAGATTACTAACAATATTTATAATTATATTCCCAAAATTGAACAATGATTTGGGAATAAATGAATTTGTTTATAGTCTTTCTCTTTTTTTTGTAATCAAAAGTCTGTTTTTTATCCACACAATCTATTGCCCCAGTATACTTCCTTCAATATCTTACATGTTTCAAATTGTACTTTCTGTAGCCATTTGTCAATATTTTAAAAATGATGTTGAATATTTTGGAGGAAAATGGAAAAGTGATAATTTGAAAAATGACAACAGTATCACATGAGTTAATATTTATTGATCATTTTCAATATGCCAATAACAAGATAAATGTATTTCAAATGGTAGCATATTTAATCTTTGCAGCAACTCTGCAATAGTTAAGGTTA
>VMDO01013328.1:0-12893 GCA_007922755.1 Pedetes capensis
ACTTTGCTTGCTGAAAATGAAGAGGATTTAAAACATTTACTGATGAAGATCAAAGATCATAGCCTTCAATATGGGCTACGACTAAACATCAACAAAACAAAAATCCTTACAACTGGGTCAGCACGCAACTTCACATTAAATGGAGAAAAGATTGAGGTTGTCCAAGATTTTACTTTGCTTGGCTCTATAATCAACACCCACACCCACAGAAGCAGCAGTCAAGAAATCAAAAGATGCATTGCTCTAGGAAAAGCTGTGGCAAAGGATCTCTTTAGAGTATTGAAAAGCAAAGATGTCACATTGAAGGCGAAGGTGCCTCTGACTCATGCCATGGTATTTTCATTGGCATCATATGGTTGTGAAAGCTGGACATTGAACAAGAGAGACAGAAAAAGAATTGATGCTTTTGAATTGTGGTGCTGGAGATGTCTATTGAATATACCATGGACTGCCAAAAGAACCAACAGATCTGTCCTAGAAGAAGTACAACCAGAGTGCTCCTTGGAAGCAAAAATGGCCAACTGGGTCTTACATATTTTGGACGTGTAGTCAGGAGAGAACAATCCCTGGAGAAGGACATCATGTTTGGAAGAGTGGCAGGTCAACGGAAAAGAGGAAAACCCTCCACCAGATGGATTGACACAGTGTGTGCAACAATGGGCTTAAACATAAATAAGATTGTTTGCCTGGCACAGAATCGGCAAGTGTTTCGATCTGCTGTACATAGGGTGGCTATGAGTCGGACTCGACTCGACGGCACCTAACAACAACAACAACTGAAGCTGAATGCATCATTATTGTCTGTTTCTTGGCTTCTTAGCATAGCTCTTCTTTTAGCTTCCCTGACCTCTCTCTCTCTCTCTCTCTCTCTCTCTCTCTTCTGATAAAGGATGGTGTTTCAGAGGGTCCCAAAAAGTCTATAAAATTTCTCTGAATGATCTCATACCTAATTTCATAATTTCAGTTACAACCTTCAGGCTGATGACTTCAATATCTATATGTCTAGGCCAGATCTCTCCTCAAACTTTCAAACTATAGAGCTACTGACCAGATTCACAGCTCAAACTGCCCCTAACTCAGCAAGTACAAAGATGAACTCACTGTCCTCCTCCCCAACCATGAATCTCCTTCAGGTGTCTGAAATGCCATGTCATTCTTCTCTGGGATACACTATAATCTTTTGGTAACTTTCAAAAGGAATTTACAGATTCAATGCAATCCCCAATAAAATTCCAATGATAGACTTTGCAGAAATAAAATAATAATAATCAAAAATTCTTATGGAAACATAAAAGGCCACATAGAGCAAAAACAATCTTAAAATGCAAACCAGTGCAGGTGGGATCACAATCCCTGACTTGAAACTATACTACAGGGTGATAGTAGCAAAAACAGCTTAGTACTGGAGCAAAACAAGACATGAAGACCAGCAAAATAGAATTGAAGATCCAGAGATACACCCATGCATCTATAGCTACCTGATCTGTGACAAAGGAGCTAAGCATACAAATTGGAGAAAAGATAGCTTCATCAACAAATAGTGCTGGGAAACTTGGATTTCCATCTGTAGAAAAATGAAAACAGACCTATACCTCTCAATTTGCATGAGAGTCAACTCAAAATGGATAAAAGATCTCAACATAAAACCAGAAACCTTAAAATTACTAGAAGAAAAGATAGGAAACATGCTCCAACATATAGGCATAGGAGAGCATTTCCTTAATAAGACTCTAATTGCTCAGGGAATTTCTCCAAAAATTGACAAATGGGAATACATGAAATTAAAAAGCTTCTGTACAGCACAGAAAACAATCAACAGAGTTAAGTAAGAGCCCACTGACTGGGAGTAAAGTTTTGCGTCTTACACATCTAACAGAGGACTAATTTCTAGAATTTACAAAGAATTCAAGAGAGCAAATCCCAAGACAACAAATAACCCAATACACAGGTGGACAAAGGAATTTGACAGACAGTTCTCAAATGAAGAAGTTCATAAGGCTAAGAAGCACATGAAAAAAATCCTCAATATTCCAAACTGTTAGGGAAATGCAAATCAAAACAACCCTGAGATTCCACCTAACTCCAGTAAGAATGGCCAAGATCAACAAAACAAATAATAACGAATGTTGGTGAGGATGTGGAGAAAAAGAACCCTCTTACACTGTTAGTGGGACTCTAAATTGGTTCAACCACTTTGGTAATCAATATGGAGATACCGTAGAAAACTAAAAATAGAACCACCATATGACCCAGCTATACTCCCAGGAATATACCCAAAGAGAAATAAGTCATCATACCACAGATACACCCACATCTCCGTATTCAGTGCAGTATTCTTCACAATAGCAAGGATATGGAGCCAACCAAGGGGCCCATCAACAGAAGAATGGGTAAAAATTTATGGTACATATACACAATGAAATACTACTCAGCAATTAAAAAATGAAATAATGTCATTTGCAGCAAAATGGAAGGAGCTAGAGAATATCATCTTAAGCAAATGAACACATGCTCAAAAAATAAAATACCATATGTTCTCACTCATGTGGGAGATGAATCTTAATTCAAGGGAGAAAAAAACCCTATACATAAGTTTATACATAAAAATGCACAATTAAACTTACCAAAGATGGTATAATATAAAGAGTAGAAAGAAGGAGGGAAGGAACTAGCAACAGGAAGTGAAGATTGTGGAAGATAGGATGAGGAGGAGAATCAATATATAGGGGTGAAGGGGGAGAGGATAATATCAATGTAAATGATGCAACTTCATGAGTACATGGGAAAAATAGGGCAATATAACCCAAGTATGCATATGAATTTTACTACAAGTTAGTCAAAATATTCCATAAACCTTGTAAGTTGATAAAAGTATAACCAAAAGTGATGTAATAGTTGCATAATGGAAAAAGCCAACGTTGTATTACTCTGTACCACACCAACATTTACCAACAGAGGGAAAGAAAAAAAATCTCCTGGTAGTTTTATTTTGGAGTCTGCCATTTAAAACTCACACTCTGTGTTTTGGGGAGAATTTTTTATTGTTGTTTTTTGGATTTGGTTTGGTTTGGTTTTGCTTTTATTTTTGGTTCTGGTTCAATTTAGTTAGGCTTTGAGGCAAGGTCTTACTATGAAGTCCAAGCTGACTTTGAGCTTGTGATCTTCCTGCCTCTACCTCCCAAGTGTTGGGATTATAGGTGTGCACCACCACACCTGTCTCGCAGTGTCTCTTAATCCTATTTTTTTTCTGTGTCTCTCTGCTCCACTCACAAAACACTCATTCTCTCTTTCCTCCATGTCATTCTCCTCTCTATTTCAAGAGTGGCTTAAAAAGAGGATTTCATCCATGGTTTCAGCCCCTCAGGAGTTCTACCTACACTCCACAATAATTGTCCTCCCCAGACATAACACGCCTCTGCCTCACCATCTACCTGGGACTCTCTACTGGAGCTGGGCTCTTATGTGTTCCCCAGAAGTTCACATGGGAAGGCTTGCTCCTCAGGAAGGTGCTTTGGGAGGTAGTAAACCTTTTAGGAGGCAGGGCTTGCTGGGAGGTCTTCAGCCCTGAAAGCACATGGTGGTACCCTGGCTCCTTACTCCCCACTCCCCACTCTCTCTCTTGCTTCCTGGTCATGAGCTGACCTTACACTCCTGCCATGGTGTACTACCTCCGCCAAGGCAATAGGGCCAATGGATCATGGACTGAAACCTTTAAAACTGTGAGTGAAAATAAATAAAATAATCTCTCTATCTTTGGGTTTTTTTGTTTGTTTGAGTCAGGTTCTCACTGTGTAGCCCAGGCTGGCCTTAAAATCATGACCCTCCTGCTGGGATTGCCAGGTTTGATACCCTTTTCTCTTTATGAGCCCATCATCTCAGGTGTTTGTTAGAATGCAGACTGAGGTACCTGCCAACCTTGTAAGTCTGGTGCCTCTTGTCCATGTAACCATGCAGTTAACTTTGATGTGTGTTTTCTGTGTCCAAAACATTGGATCATTCAACAAGTTTCTGTGACCTGCTTTTCATTTCACAACCTGGCTCCTCACACCGAACTTATCAAACTCTATTTATAATTACTTTTTCTGTATGACTCTTACTCATCTCTCTGCTGTGGGGCATACCACAATACTCAGTCTGTCCAGGTTATTTACCATGTTGCATTAATGGAATGACAGATGGCTGGAGCTTTTAGGGTCATCACAAATGCACATGAGGGCCTTCCCAATCTGGCCCATCCTACATTCCAGCTCATTGCACAGTGTTCTACTAGTTGTTGTTGATGCTGTTGTTAGGTGCCATTGAGTCGGGTCTGACTCGTAGCAACCCTATGTACCACAGAACAAAACACTACCTGACACTGCCATGCCCAGCACTATATCAGTGCTTCTCTGCTGTTCATAAGCTTTTCAATGGCTGTTTTTTTGGCATTACTTTGGGAGTGAATTGCCACATCCTTCTCCCATTTTTTGCAGCACTGGCAATAGAACCCAGAGCCTCAGAGAGTGCAGAGCAGCGTTCTACCAACTGAGCTAAACTCCAGCACACATTCTACTAGTAGGGAAGGCAAATTTTTACCTTTATCCTTTTAAGGCTTTTCAACTAGACCCAAGAACTGAATAAATACCAGACAGATTAACAGAAGAAAAGCATACAAATTTACTTAATACAAATTTCATGTGGCATGGGAGACTTCATTAAAAAACAAACAAACAAAGACTAAAAGATGTGGCAAAACCCAAATGCTTTTATACTAAGTTGAACAAAAAGACATAATTGTAGAAAAGTAATCTGTGGAGAGTCTAAAGGAAGATAAGAATACTTGAACAAAGTTAGTTTTCACAGAATCCTCTTGTTCTCAACTTCTCATCCTTGATGATGAGGATGTTACTTTCCTTCTGGTATAGAGAGGACATCTTCCATATGGGGTTTTATCTCTTTCTTGGGAAGAAAAAGAAAAAGTCAAATCACCGTTCTTGCTTCTGGTCTTTTTTTTTTTTTTTTAAGTGTCTTTAATCTTAAAAAAATCTTTATGCCTTGAAGTAGCATACTTCAAGGTAGCCTGCTTTGCCAGGTTTCACGCCCCATGAATTCTTGTGTCACAGAAATTAGTCAAACCTCCCTAAACTCAACCTGTACATTGATTTCTTCTTGCTTTAATTATACAATTCTATCTCACGAATGATATTTCTACACACCTCCCACCTGCAGAGTTCCTATCCATCCTCTCAGACCCACCCCAAGGGTTACATCCTGTGTCAATCTGCTTTTCATTCCCTAAGACTAAATAAGACATGCTTCTGATTATTTCTACAGCAGTGTGTACATTTTATAACTTACTCTTGTATACACCACACATTTTATTTTATTTTATTTTATTTGTTGTACTGGGAGCTGAACCCAGGGCCTTACACATAGTTTGCAAGTGCTCTACCATTGAACTGGACCCTTAGCCCATTTTTTACTTTTTACTTTGAGGCAGGGTCTCTCTAAGTTACAAAGGCTACCTCTGGCCTTGAACTTGCAATCCTTTTATCTCCACCTCCCAAATCACTGGGATTACTTGGCATGGATTACAGGCATGCATCACTGAACCCAACCATGCTTTTTTAAAACATGAAATATCTACTCACATTGGCATTCTCTGCCACTGACACTGTAAACTGAATTAATGGTTAAATAGCTGCATAAATGTTCAAATATGTGCACATTAAATTGGCTAAAGAGTAATTCAAATAATAATACAAGTTCAATGAAGGACTCAACTAGAATGTTAGTAGTGACAATAGAACACTAAAAATATAAAGGCAGCAAGGTTAAAAGTACTTGACAACTAAGTAGCAATTAAGGGGAACATACAAACAAAATTAACTCTAAGTCAATTTTATTCCATTGTACATCCCTTTGACAATCTAAAGAAAACAAGACATTCATTCTTGAAAATAAAATGTACTTGAGTCATTCACAAAACCTTTTTGCATATTGAATCAGGAGTTTCCTTTCTTAAATACCCCCACTGAAGTCTGCAGGCTACTACTTCACAACTTGCGAGACACAGTGGATTGGAAGATGGTAATACCCATCTTGAAAAATAGCTCAAGGAAAGTTAGTAAAGCTCAAGGGAAAACAGAAAAGGAAAGCTGGGTTTTGAAAGGACCCTGTAACTAATGTTTGTGGACTTGACTACTCTAGAGAGACCTGAGATGCACGAAATATAGGAATTTGTAATGATGCTGAGGCACATTTGACCCTGAAACCCTACTATACAATAAGAAGTCACTTAGTAGTAAGTCCAGCTGAGTGCCTAGCAAATGACTTTTAACTTCTTTATATACTGCCCTTGTCAAAGTGAAAAAGATAAGCTTGGGGTTGTGGATTTAGCTTAGTAGTAGAGCATTTGCATTTTTTCATTGCAAGTGCAAGGCCCTGGGTTCTGTCTTCAGCACAAAAACAAACAAAAAAGAAAGAAAGAAAGAAAGAAAGAAAGAAAGAAAGAAAGAAAGAAAGAAAGAAAGAAAAGAAAAGAAAAGAAAAGAAAAGAAAAGAAAAGAAAAGAAAAGAAAAGAAAAGAAAAGAAGAGAAAAAAAAGAAAAATCAGCTTGTGGAGTGGGTATTTGTTGTTAGGTGCCCTCGATAGGGTCTGACTCACAGCAACCCTATGTACAACAGAAAGAAACACTACCTGACACTGTGCCATGCCCCACACTATTGTCAGTGCTTCTCTGCTATTCATTAGCAGTTTCAAAGGCTGATTGTTTTGGGAGTCAGCTGCTGGGTGGGTCTTTCTCATAAGCCTACAGCAGGCAGTATTCCCAGGGGGTCTCCTATTCAAGGACTAAACAGACCCGACCCTTCTTAGCTTCCAAGATCTGATGGGATCAGATTCTAGGGTGGTAGGTAAAGAAAATCAGAACTCTAAATGGAAATTTCAAACTATAAACCCAAACAAGCATCTCCCTGTGGGAGACTATATCCCTATATAGATATATTCGTTCATCTTGAATATCAAGATTTACTGTGTTGAATTTGGAGGCAGAGATATTCATAAGGTGTTTGAAATTGTTATTTGAAAAGAAAATGAAATGAAGATAAAGATTTAGAGTCAATTCTGCAAGGAGTGAATTTTGTGTACTTAGGTGTGAGATTATCATGTGTGACAGGCAGAATTCTAAGATAACCCAGTGACTCTCACTCTCAGGATTCACACTTTTGTGTTTGCCCCACTTCTTGAATGGGAGCAGAGATTGACACCTGCTTCTAATGAGTAGAATATGGTCAAGGTGATAGGATATCACTCATAATTATGGTACCTTGCATGGCAAAGGTGAAATTATTTTGTAGGTATAATTAACATCTGTTATTAGTTAACTTTGGGTTATTCAAAAGGGAGATTTTCTTGGATAGGCCTGATCTAAACAGATGGGTCTACTTAAAAAGGGACTGAAGTTCTCCTTGAGTTCAAAGATATTCTTCTGTTTGCTTTGAAGAAAGAAGCCATGAGGTGTTCTACAACTGCAAGAAAAAGAATTCAGCCACTAACACTGTGAACTTGGAAGAAGCCCCCAAGCTGTAACTGATGTCTCACCTTGACTGGAGCCTTGTAGGACCCCAATCAGAAATCCTGCTAAATTTTCCCCAGCTGCCTAAACAACTGAAACCACCAAGTAATAATTGTATGTTATTTTAAACTGCTACATTTGTGGCAATTTGTGATGCATCAGTAGAACAGGATACACCAAGGCAAAGAGAATATGGAGAGAAGCAAAGAGGGCCAAAAGATGCTGCTATTTGAGTGACTAGAAAAGAAATAGGAATACTTCTGGGAATGAAAATGGAGGTTGGTCAGGCAGAGACTTCCAGAAAATAATACAGCTAAGAAAGCTGACAGAGGAAACTCTAACTCCAAAATCCCCAATCTTAAAAAAGATTGTTTAATATAAATATCCAAGCCAAAAGAAAAGAGAACAATCTGTGGAGTCAAAAATGTCAAGAGGTCTAAAGTCAGAGTATCAAGTAGCAGATGGAACAGCCCTGGCAGGTAGGGAGGATTACAAGCCTTTGGGAGAATAAGCAAACAGCCTCAGATCCATGCTTGAGTTAAACTTGAATAACCCTGTGACACACATAAAGTTGTCCTGTTAGTGAAAATGGACAAAGAAAACCAACACACAAACCAACACACTAAAACAATAAAAAGAAATAAAAAGTAAGAATTAGAAGTATTGAGGTTGTCAGAACCAAAAAGGAGTCACTTATGTCAACCCTAAAAAGAAGTAAGTAAATAATATGAGGAGACTTTTAAGGGAAAACTTTTGTGGATAGTTGTTTGATAACAAAAACCATCATTAGAGACTTTGCCTAAAACCACAACCTTGCACAAAGAATACTTGTGCAAAGACATCTACCCAGCAACTGCTTGTTCAACCTTTGGCTGTCACCACCCTTATCAATCCTTGTAGCCAAGAATTATTGTTTCAAAACAACTTGTACAATCCTCCTCATTTTTTTCCCTTAAAAGTCTCCCCTTGCATTAATCTTTCCAGATATGCCCATGATCCATCAGAGCACATATAGTCCAAATTTGCAAATCCCTGCTACTCCCAGTTAAACTCATTTTCTCTTCTCTTTTCTTTCTGTCTTTCCCCCCAACCCCAGTACTGGAGGTTGAACCCAGGGCCTCATGCATGCTAGGTAAGCACTGTACTGCTGAGCCCCACCCCTGGTTGTTGCTGTTGTTAGGTGCCGTAGAGTTGGGTTCAATCCATAGCAGGGCAATGTAGCTTTTTGGTTTTTCGTTTTTGCAACAGAGAGTCTCAGTAAATTGCACAGGGTGCTTCTGGTCTCAAACTCACAATCCTTCTGCCTCAGCCTCTCAAGTTAAGATTACAGGCATGCACCATAGCACCCAGGTTTAAATTCATTTTCTTTAGAGAGCCTCTCTCTCTGTTATTGAGGTTAAGGTGAAGAGATAAAGTTTTCATTATTTTTAGGTGCTGTGATGATTGACATTAAAAAACAACAAGATAAACTATTATAACCAATACTGACGTGTTATAATAGTTTATTGTAACAAGATCAATGAATACAAAGTATCAGTGTCCCTTAGTTCCAGAAATGGCAAATCAGAAAGCATAAGCTAGGTGTGGTGGTGACCCCCTGTGATCCCAGCACTGAGGAGGCTGAGGTAGGACAGCCACAAGTTGAAGGGCAGCCTGGGCTACGTAAGTGCCAGGTCATCTAGGGTTCTATAGCAAGACCCTGTCTCAACAAAACAAAACAATTAGAAAACATAATCAAAACATTTCACTTTTAATATAGACTAACAATAAAGTTGTAATTAACATCATAAATAATGCCAGACCTTTATGTAGAAAAAATTAAGTAAACATTATGTATTAAATGGTTATAGCATATGTATAGTTTAAAATATGAAAAAAAGAAAAAACCCTGAGAAATATTAGCTTTAAATTTCCTCCAGCCATTCAATTCCCTTCTTCAGGAGCAACCTGTCTTAGTGTCTTATGAATTCTTTCAGATCTGTCCTAGGCAGACACAGCCAAATATATTTTTTTCTAAATTTTTTACAGAATGACAACACAGTGGAATATTGCTGCACACCTCATTTTTCTTCACATATCAATATATATTGCAGAAAATGTCAAATCAGCATGTTTAAAATTGCCTCATTCTATTAAAATGTTACTTATAAATTGTATTCTATGTATATAATCAACCCCAAATCAATGGACAACAGGAAGAACAATGCTATTGTGAAAATTCCTGTAAATGCATCATTTCCCACATTTCCATGCGCAAGACGATCTTAACTTCAAATTGCTAAAGGAGGAATTGTTAAGTCAAAGATATGTGCCTATAAATTATTGATGCAAAGCCACTCATTGTTGCACATGCCTGTGATCCCAGTACTTGGGAGACTGAAGGAAGAGGATTGATTCAAGTTCAAGGCCAGCTTGGGCAACATAGCATGTTCCAGGGCTGATCAGGCTATATAGGAAGGCTTGTCTAAAAAGGAAGAAAGAGAAAGAAAGAAAGAAAGAAAGAAAGAAAGAAAGAAAGAAAGAAAGAAAGAAGGAAAGGAGGGAGGGAGGGAGGCAGGGAGGGAGGGAGGAAGGGAGGAAGGGAGGGAGGGAAGGAAAGAGAAAAGAGGGAAGGAAGAAAGGGAGAAAGAAAGAAGAAAGAAAAGACAAGAAGAAAGAAAAAAGAAAAGTAAATAAAAATAATTAAAAATAAAATATTGATACATAAGCCAAATATCCCTAATAGAGGTCACACTAGTTTACATTCCCCTAGCAATATAGTTTAATGACTGTTTTTATCCAGTTTCCTCCCCATCTCAATGTTTTTTCAAATTTTCACTTTTTATTTCATGCAAATAAAACCTACTTCATTCTGATAAGCATGGCTGTAATCAAACAGAGATAATAACACGTTTTGGTGAGGCTGTGAAGAAATCAGAACCCTCACACACTATTGATGATAGAAATTTAAAATGGTGTTATTACTTTGGAAAACAGTCTGGCAGTTTCTCAAAAACTTAAACATACTATTTGATCCAGCAATTTCACTCCTAGGAATATACCCAAGAGAAATGAAAACATATGTCCGCACAAAAATTTGTGCATAGGTGTTCATAGTAGCATCATTCCATCCAAAAATGTAAATGTCTATCAGCTGATGAATGGATAAATAAAATGTGGCATAACAATACAATGGGGTATAATTGACCATAAAAAGTTATGAAGTATTGATATATGTTACAACATATGAAATGAAAGAAAATTTGAAAATACACTAAACAAACTTTGAAAACTTGCTAAATGAAAGAAACCAGTCACAAAGGACCACATATAATTCGATTTACATGAAATGTGCAGGATAGGGTAATATAGATATAGAAGTCAAATTAGTTTTTACCTAAGATTGGGAGAGATTTGCAGGTGATAAAAGTTACCATATTTCTTTTGAGCGTGCTGAAATACTATAAAATTTATCATAGTGGTGATTGCACAATTATGTGAATATACTAAAGCCATTGAATTATAGACTTTAAATAGATAGATGAGTTTTATGGCATATAAATTATATCTCAATAAAGCTAGCAAATAAATAATCTCTGTATAGTTTTCATTTGCATTCTTATTACTAATGGTGAAGTTGAGCATCTTCCCATAAACCAGGCATGCCAAAACATGTATTCATATTTTAAGAGATGTTATCTATGTATTACTTTTCAAAGTTGAATTGAATTATGGTTAGCAATGTGTAGCACAATTCCTGAAAAGATGATGCTAATAGCTGGTCATGGTGGTGCACACCGGTGATCTCAGTACTCAGGAGGCTGAGGCAGAAGGATTGATGCAAGTTTGAGGCCAGACTGGTCTACATAGTGAGTTCCAGGACAGCCAGGGGTACACAGTGAGACCCAATCATAGAAGAAAAAAAAAGAAAGAAAGAAAGAAAGAAAGAAAGAAAGAAAGAAAGAAAGAAAACTCTTTGTATTGATTAGACTTTCAGGTTTCTCCCATAATTATCTATTTTTGTCTTTCAGGTTTTTCCTATAATTGTCTATTTTTGTAAATTATTAACTTTCTACTTATTTCTTTCCTTACCAATTCATAGGAGTTCCTCATATACTTCAGCTCCTTTGAGATGCTTTACAGATTACCAAAAGTTAGAAAATTGAGGTGCTAGGCACAAAAATGCCTCCCAAAGGTATCTGCCTTCTCTTCCCTAGAATCTTTGAATATTAGGTGACATGGAAAAGAGAATTGACATTGAAGGAGGAATTAAGATTGCTATCAGTTGACTCTGAGAAAGAGATTACCCAGGTGGATCCAGTATAATCCAAAGGCCCTTACAAGGAGGAAGTGGGAGGCAGAAAAAGGAGTGTTCCAGCGATGTGCAGTGAGGAGGAATTGACAGACCATCGATGTCTCATGAGCCAAGACATGCAAGTGGCTCTAGAAGCTGGGATGGGTAAGAAATAATTCTCTAGAATTTCCAGAAAGAATGCAGCCCTGTCAAGGCACTAATTTTTTTTCCAAGTTTTCTTTTTTTTTGTTAGAAATTTTTAATGTACATCTTAATGTGTTTCATTTTGACATGCTTTTCATTGTGACATTTCCATATATGCAACTTGATAAACATTATTCATATAGGTTACCCCTTGCCCTCCCCTATGCTCCACCCCCTTCCCATCTAAGTTTCCCATCTAAGTCTTCTCTATCTTTTACTTAGTAGTTTTTTTCTATATGTCCTTGGGTTCCATTTCTGTTTAAGATAGAAACTTTTCCCGTAGTGGTCTTTGTTTTTATCTTGTTAGAACAATTACATGCGATTTCTAGTTCATTTATATTGACCTCATTCTTATCTTCCCTCCCCCCCTTTTATTATGATCTGACCTTTGAATAGGATTTTTCCTTCTTGTAATTTTGAATCAGCTCCCTCATATGAGTGAGAACATGTGGTGTTTCTCTTTCTGAGCTCGTGTTCGTTCACTCAAAATAATTTTCTCTAATTCCATCCATTTTGCTGCGAATGACCTTATTTCATTTTTCTTGATTGCTGAGTAGTATTCCATTGTGTATATATACCATAGTTTTTTTATCCATTCTTCTGTTGAAGGGCACGTTGGTTGATTCCATATCCTTGCTATTGTGAAAAGCGCTGCATTGAACATGGAGATGCAGGTGTCTCTGTGGTATGATGACCCATCTCCCTTTGGGTAAATTCCCAATAGTGTTATAGCTGGGT
The DNA here is from genome assembly GCA_007922755.1 of Pedetes capensis. Lineage (NCBI taxonomy): Eukaryota > Metazoa > Chordata > Mammalia > Rodentia > Pedetidae > Pedetes > Pedetes capensis. The sequence continues at coordinate 12,772 of VMDO01013328.1, forward strand.
CATATGGTAGATCTAGTTTCAGTTTTTTGAGGTACCTCCATATTGATTTCCACAGTGGTTGCACCAATTTACAACTCCACCAACAATGTAAGGGTGTTCCCTTTTCCCCTTAACCTCGCCAA
>VMDO01013328.1:12993-58750 GCA_007922755.1 Pedetes capensis
TTTTATTGATCTTGGCCATTCTTACTGGTGTAAGGTGAAATCTCAGAGTTGTTTTGATTTGCATTTCCCTAATGGCTAGGGATGTTGAGCACTTTTTCATGTGTTTCATGGCTTTATGGACCTCTTCATTTGAGAACTGTCTACTCAGTTCCTTTGCCCATTTGTGTATTGGGTTGTTTGGTTTTTGGGTTTTTTTTTTTCTTGAGTTCTTTATAAATTCTACTAATTGGACATTTGTCTGATGTATAAAATGCGAAGATTTTTTCCCATTCCATGGGGGTTTCCTTGACTCTGTTAATTGTTTCTTTTGCTGTGCAGAAGCTTTTTGATTTCATGTGATCCCATTTATCTATTCTTGTTGCAATTTCTTGAGCAATGGGAGTCCTATTAAGGAAATACTTTCCTATACCTATATGATATTGCCTATCTTGCCTTCTATAGGTTTTAAAGTTTCTGGTTTTATGTTGAGATCTCTTATCCATTTTGAGTTAACTTTCGTGTATATTGAGAGATGCGGATCCACTTTCATTTTTCTGCATGTGGATGGCCATGGTTCCCAGGACCATTTGTTGAAGAGGCTGTCCTTTTTCCAGTTTACTTGCTTTGCTCCTTTGTCGAAAATAAGGTGGCTATGGGTGTGTTGAGGTATATCTGGGTCTTCTATTCTGTTCCAGATGTCTTCGGGCCTATTTTTGAAGGCACTAATTTTGTTGTTGTTATTGTTAGGTGCTGCCGAGTCAGGTTCAACTCAATGTGACCCTAGATAAAATTCATTTTGGACTTTCAATTCCTTGAAATGAAATTTTGTGTTATTTTAAGCCACTAAGTTTGAAGTGCCTGCAGCCACATCACTGTGGCTTCTGATCCCATCAGATCTCAGAAGCTAAGTAGCACTGGGCCTGGTTAGTAGTTGGATAGAAGAATACCTGGGAATACCAGGTGTTGCAGGCTAGGGAGAAGGACCTGGCACCACTCCTGAAACAATCTGCCATTGCAAACCCTATGAATAGCAGAGAAGCACTGACGATAGTGCTGGGCATGGCACAGTGTCAGAGAATGGGGTTTGGCTCAGTGGGTAGAGTGCCACTTTCTGCTCTCTGAGGCCTTGGGTTTGATCCCTAGCACAGCAAAAATGGGAGAAGGACATATCAGTCCACTCCTGAAGCAATCCTGAAACAATCAGCCATTGAAAACCCTATTAATAGCAGAGAAACACTGACATAATGCATGCATGGCAGTGTCAGGGAGTGTTTCATTCTGTTGTACACAGAGTTGCTATGAGTCAGACCCAACTCAACAGCACCTACCAACAATATGGTAGTAGTTGGTGCAACTGAGTGTGCATCAGCTATGACCAAGCATCACTTATGACTCTATTGCCAGGTAAACATCTCAAAGAAATACCACAGGTGTGCATGGGAGACATACATAAAGATGTCCTCATTTATCAAGATGTTACTTGTGGTAGCAAGGAGTAGAAAATAACTTCAAAGTCCATCAATATGAGTATGGAGTATGTGGGGGTGTGGTTCAGTGGTAGAGCACTTGTCTAGTGAATATGAGTCTCTGGATATGATCCCCAGCACTACAAAAAAGTGAGTAGGGATACGTAAATGTGAGTTATGATGGTTTGCCAAGCAGTGGACCAAAAAAGATGAGCTGAAGCTGCTTATACCAACATGGAATGGTCACTAATATCACAGAGAGAAGGGAGAGAAGAACTAAGAACAGAATCAAATGTATAATAGAATACCATTTATTTAAAATTTTAAATATATAACAATTTTACATATTTGCCACAGGTTGGTATAAGTGTAAATAAGCATATGTAATGTGGATTGGAAAGACATACATTATAGGAGTGTTAATGGAATGGGAAGGAAGCAAGGACTGGGGATGGAGGGTAAGTGAGGAAAAAGGACATAAGATAAAACAAAATCAAAAGCAGTATGGATTTTAAAAGGCATATATTATATGAGGTGCACTCTAGGTACTGACAATTATACTCAGCGTAAGTCTGTTCATCAGCAAGCTTTTTCTGTAAAGCGCCAGATTGCAAATATTTTAGGCTTGGCAAGTCATGTAATATTTGTAAACTCTAGGGTTCAATAAGAAAACTTACTAGGTGGGCAAAGAAGCATCGATAATATGACTCATACCTACGAGACAACTCAGGCAATAAAATTGACTCAGAAATAATAGATGATAGAAACAGCAGACAAGAGTGTACAAGCATTATAAATATGCTCAAGTATTTAAAGGAAAAACTAATAAGAGAAATGAAAACTACAAAATAAAATCAAATGGAATTTCTAGAGCTTGAAAATACTTTCATGCCTTATACAAAAACCTAACTGGATGGATCTAACTGACTTTACACTGCAGAAGAACAAGCAATAATCTTGAAGATATAGAATTTGAAATTTTCCAGACTGAAATAAAGAGAATAAAAGACTGAAAAACAATGAACAGAGTCTCAGTGACCTGTGAGATAATATCAAACACTCTAAATTGAATAATTTGAATCTGGAGGGGGAGGGGCAAAAGAAACAGTTGAAGTGTCTGAAAATTTTCCAAATTTGGCAAAACTACAAAACAGCAGATCCTAGAAGCTCAACAAACAACAAGCAGAATAAATACCAAAATACCAAGGAAATTATGTCAAAGTGTATCCTAATACAATAGTTGAAAATCTATGATAAGGAGATCTTAAAAGCATCAAGAAAATGTGTATATATATATATATATATAGAGAGAGAGAGAGAGAGAGAGAGAGAGAGACAGAGAGAACAAGATAACGTTAACACAGACTTCTCATCAGAAATGATGCAAGCCAGAAAACCATGGAATTATAGTAGGGAATACTTGTAGCTACCAAAAAATGAGTTACATAGACTGTGATGCTATGGAGTGAAGTTTATGCCTATAGTAAAGGGGAAAAAAAGCTGAATTTGTTGTTGTTAGATGCCATCAAGTAAGGGCCAACTCATAGCAACCCTATGTATAGTAAAACAAAAACACTACCTGACACTGTCCAGGCACATGATCATTTTCTATGTTTGTACCTGTTGCAGACACTGTGTTTCTTCTCATTTTGAGTCATTCCACATCCGCAAATGGAAGTCCATTCCTATCATTAAGGTCGACTATACTTTGAGGCATGGGAGAAGGGCTTGGCAATCCACTCCCAAGGCAATCCCGAAACAGTCAGCCACTGAAAACCCTATGAGGGTCGCTATGAGTTGGATACTGACTTGACGGCACCTAACAACAACAACAACAACAACATACTTTGAGGCAGCAACTCTTCTCTAGTCATTTCTTGAATGCCTTCCAGCCCGGGGGGAGAGGGGTGCAGGTTCATTTTCTGGCACAATATTTGACAGTGCTTCTCTGCTATAGGTTTTCAATGGCTAATTGTTTCAGGAGTAGGCTTCAGGGTCCTTCTCTCTAGTCTGTCTTAGTTTGGAAGTTCAGCTGACACCTGTCCACCATGGGTGACATTGCTGGTATCTAAAATACTGGTGGCATATCTTTTATCATCACAGCAACACGCCAAGTCCCAACTGCATGACAAACTGACAGACACGTGGGAAAACAGATGAGCAGACAGATGGAATAGCTGTTCACTTAAAAATAGAATATTTTATATTTTAGTGGAAAAAAACTATCATAATTTTTTATATCTATAAAGGCATAAAGATAAATGTGGAAGGATGCTCATAAAACTATTTGGGGAAGAGAATGTAGAGAAAAAATGATCTAAAACTGATGGCAATCTATAGAGTTTGGCTTGTAGGAAAAGATACTTGAGATTGTTCCTGTCTTGTTTTAGCAGAGGTCCTGTAGGCCAAAGCCAAAAACTCTACTATGGGACTAAGGATGTAGCTCCATGGTAGAACATGTGCTTCACATGTGTGAGATCCTAGGTTGGATCTCCAGCTTTACACAAACAACAAAATCCCACACCCTTGTCCATTCTCCTGAAGATGGTTGTTTTTTAGACCAGTGATTTCAAGTATCTCATATTTTTCTTCTTTTCAAAGCAGAGCATTCATTTCCCCCGTTCTACCAGTTTATGTGCTGGGTGGAAGATGGGGTGCAAGTAATGTGTGTTTTCAATTTATAGGCCACGGACCCAGAGGAGCCATGACTATCCTGTCACCACTGCTCATTGCTCAGAAAGCATGGCTCTGAGCTGGAATTGGTGGCCAGACAGGACTTTGCATTGTCTCACTTCGGAAATTAGAAGATATAGTCCACGTATGGAAAACATAGAGAAAGGGGATATTTGGAATCTAGAAAGGTGGAATGTAGAAAAGAATGTTAATGCTCACAAAACAACCATGTTCCAGAGTACTCTTTAGGCTTGCATTGAGGGACTCTTAATTTTTTTTTTTTTTTTAAGAAAGAACTCAGAGGATGTAGCTCAGTGGTGGAGGATTGGCCTAGCATGCACAAGGCAAGGATTTTTAAGACTACTGCACTTGTTTTTTTCATTATATACAAATAATAGACAAAATGAAAATCTTTCTTCTCACTAAAAATTATTGAAAAATAATATAATTCAAAAATTATGCAGATTTGTCATTACCATTACCATTTGGCTACCTTAATCTTATTAGCCCTGATATCAATCAGTTGCACTTTCAAATTAATCAGAAGCTGCTGCATATTTGTATTTTTTTGATACATAGTTTCAATCTCCACTGAAGTGGTCAATTAAAACTATGGATTTTAAGAGGTGTGGGAGACTGGTCTCTCTATTGCAAGAATCCTCAAAACAAACAGAAGCAACTTAGTTATATTATCCCCTAGGAATAACATTGCTGTCCAATCTAAATTCAGTAACAAGAAGGGAGCTCATTTGCTATATTAAAAACTATGAGTATTTTAAGTACTATACACACAATATTCTAAAAACATTCAATAAATCGTACTTTACTTAACTCTAGGTAATACAATTGCTACTATACAACTGTAATTGTTAGTCACCTATATTTTTTTCAATAACATACTAATTTTTTATTTTTCTTTGTTTTGATTTACTAAAATATAGTTTTATTTCTATTAAATATAACAATTTGGCAAAAAGAAATGAGTGAAACTAGATAGCAAATTGTTTCCAAGTACTTAAAGTATATTTTTATGGGTGACAAGTTTACCTAATTTTTACCATTAAAAACACACAATAATGGCAACGTTTTGAAATATTCATTTTCAAATATTCTCTTCACAATATATCTCACTTGATATTAAGAATACTTTGAAGGGACAAAAATATGTGGGTTCAGGGGTTTTTAAATTTTGTTGTTGTTGTTGTTGTTGTTAAGTGCCGTGGAGTCGGTATCCGACTCATAGAGGCCTTCATAGTGTTTTCAATGGCTGGGTGCTTCGGGATTGCCTTGGGAGTGGATTGCCAGGTCCTTCTCCCATTTTTGCTGTGCTGGGAATTGAACTCGGGAGCTCAGAGACTGCAGCGCAGCACTCTACCAACTGAGCTAAATCCCAGCCCTTTAAATTTTTTAGAACAATCTATTTAGGTAATATATTATTGAGAACTAAATGTTATTACAGGAAAGACCAGCAAACTTAAAACATTTGTTTTTGTAAAATTTGTTTAAATACCTCATTTTTGTTTGTTTTTGTTTTGCTTTGTTTTTTGAGACAAGGTAATACTATATGACACGGGCTGGCCTCAACATTTAATGCCTCAGCCTCCCCAAGTACTGTTATTACAGGTGTGTGCTACCACACCCAGCAAATAACTCACTTTTAATTAAGACAACTCTTTTAACTTTGTTACAAGTGATTTATTTATTTATTTATTTTACTATACTTGGAGATTGAACCTAGGGCCTCACACATACTTTGCAAGTGCTCTACTGGGCTGCACCCCCAGTTTATTTTTATTTTTTATCTTGCAAAAGGGTCTCCCCAAGTTACTCAGGCTGCCTCTGGCCTCAAATCTGTGATTGTCCTGCCTCAGCCTCCGCAGTCACTGGGATTACAAATGTGTGTCATCACATCAGTTGTTACAAGTGATTTTTTTCCCCCATCATGTCCCATCTAGTTACGCAGTAGTGTTAAAATTCTGCAATTTAACAGATTTATTTGTATCAAATTATTCATGTACATAAATTATTGACCCATGTAAACTACCACGTCACAACCCGATAACACAATCTACTTGTACATTGTAAATTCTACAAGGTACATTCTTCATACTCAATGTCTCCAAAATTGGGAGAGATTTTAACCTATAGCCTGAGCAGTATGGTAGTGCAGTGTCTCTGCGCCCACACATACTAAAAGAAACCCAGACTGGGCTCAACGGCCTGGAAGAACACCCCAGAGACAACGGTGGGGCCACTCTTTAAAGAAATGTTGGTTTATTAGCACTGTGTCACTGGAGATGATACTGAGTGAAACAAAGAAGTGATAAGAAGTGTTGGACTCTAAATGTAAACATATGTTAGGAATATTTTAACCAATTTATTTTGCTTAAATTTTACTGTTTTTTGAGCGGACAAGAACGATATAATAAATCTATTTCTAAATAAATCTTAAAAGGGCATTTCAAGAATAATTTTTTATGGGGATAGAGATTTATTGGGAGCTCCAATACAGAGGATTTCCATCTATAGAGGCAGCGCAGGCATCTGGCCTGGTGATAGGGCAGACCTGGTGGCAGAGACCACGCCCCCTCACCGTCACCACCACCCCCCATGGCAAATCAGGAGGCGAGAGCAGAGAGAGGACAAATAAAATTTTAATTTAAAAAATTCTAAGTAATGAGAAAGCATTGTATCATAGTTTTGTCTGGCAGTTCTTTTTATTTCTTAATGGTACATGTCCTCTGCCTTGTGGACAGTTTTCCCTCTTTTTTCAGAACTGCACTTATATCACGGGACTATTTTTGGGTTGCTGTCTTGCCACCTATTAAAGGTTAATTTCTTATTTTTTAGGTAGCAGACACAAATGGAAGTTCTGGTATGTTCTTCCCACACCTTAGTGGGTGGTCTCACACACTTCCTGTTCTGGAGACCAGGGCGCTAGGGGGTGGTAGGAGCTGGGCTGTGCCCAGAGCACAGAGGAAGAACATCTCCAGGAAAGTTCTCTGAGAGCCAGCAAAAGTGCCACTTCACTATGGCTGTGGGAGCCGAGAGCGTGACTTTGTCTTGCTTATGTCTTGATGCCTAAGGGCGATCCGCCCTCTAACTCTGAGATAGGCTTTAGTGCCCTCATTTTCTATGCGGAGTGGAGAGGGGATTAGCTTCCTGAAGGCGACACAGGCACAGCCCATAAGTGACAGAACCCCACGCGAGCCGGTTTGGACGGCTGGGCGGGGGGAAGTCCAGGCTCTGGCCAGCCGAGCGCCCGCAGCTGCAGAGGTAAGCCTGTGACTTTCCACCACTGCCACCACCCGCCCCGGCCTCGCCCGGGTCTGCTCACCAGGGCTCCGGCTCCGTTGCGTAGCCCCCGGGGCTTGGCTGCGGGCGCGGAAGGCGCTGCGGGCAGAGAGTGCAAGCCGGCTGCCGGGACACTCGGAGCGCGGTGGTGAGCCACGCACGTGCCCAGAGCGCCGGGACTTTTGGGTTGGCGCGGGTGGGGGCCACGGCTCACCGGCAGGAGACGCGCTGTGAGTAGCCAGTGACTCGGGTGGGGTGGAGGCACCGTAGATCCTGAATACGGGTGGATCCCGTGAGTCTAAATGTCCGGGGTTTCCAGCCTCGCTTCTCCTGGGGAGTTTGGGTGGCGGCTTCTCCTCATTGCAGTCCTGACCTGAGCACCAAGGGGCACTCAGACTGAGCCTCGCAGATATTCGCTGGGACAGAGAGCAGAGTGGTGGGTGCTCAAGGAAGGAAGAAAATGGCTCCTGGAGAAGCGCAGAGGGATTCCTCAGAGTCCACCTCTGGTCAGGTCCACTGGCGTGACTCATGCTTGAAAATGAGTCTTCTATGTTTAAGATATTGTGAGGTCCTCCTTAGTCTTGGATGGGTTAACCTCCCTTTTCGGGAGCACTTTCTCGTGGCCTTTGTGGACAGACCCTGGAGTCTCTGCTCGGGTCAGTTACTAGCAGGATGTTCTGGGGCAAAACAGTGTTTTCTCATCTGCAAATCACCCCATTGGAGGCCTCTAGACGTAAACATTTTAAGGAATTGTGTATCAGTACAATTAAATCTAAGTCTTGCAAATAGTAACCCCCAAATATTCAGGATTGTCCCTGGTATGTCTAAAGAACAGAGCAAAATGGGTCTTTCCTTCAACTCTGTATAATTGTTACAATCTGCTATGTGTGTTCTCTATGTAGGTGAAAATCCTTGTTGATCACCTACTAGGTTCTTGGCCTTTAGGTTTTTATCGTTACCCTATGTAATTCTTTAGAAGCCCAGTGAAGGGCTATTGGTATTCCCGTTTTGTAGATGTGGAAAATTGTGCACTCAGATAATGGGTTACAGGTTTCTGGCTCTAAACTCTGTTACTTTGGCTTGCACCTCTGGTTTATAAGATCACCTCCACCTCTACATGGACAGATTCTCACTCTGCATCAGCAAGGCATGGTACAATGCCCTATTTCCCTATGCAGCACATAAGAGTAGATCTTAGTGGCTAAGAGCTGACACTGTTCCCCTCCCCCCATTTCAAGTGAAATCCTCACTTCATTGCCGTGCCTTAATTAGGCACAATAGGCTCTGGGAGAGTTTGCTATATATTCTTTATCATGTATGTATCATGGTTCTTGAGTGCCATGATGGTTAGATAGGATGATAAATTTCCAAACATTGGCCAACTCTGAATCTTGATATTCATTCTTAGAATAAATTTTAATGTGGAAAAGTTCTAAAGCACAGGTATGATTTTTATGGGAGAAGAATCTTCTTAGTACAGTCAGTCATGCAAATCATTTTTCTCTTGCTGTGCATGGTTTAATCTCCAGCAAATTACTTGTCATCTTCCTTCACAGCACTGCCCTCAATATCTACATATAAACTTGTGCTAACCAACCTGAAAAGTAATCCAAATCATGAAACAAGTCTTGAAAATTTTCTTTTGCTTTTAGAAATGTCTAGTAGCTTTGTTAGTGATAACAATGTTTGTTGCTATTGTTTTTTTCAAATATAAATATAAATCGAATATATGTCACTCTCATTTGTTGGACACTGTAGTAAGTATGAAGAAATATAAGACTCAATTCCTATCCTTAGAATTGTTTGAGAATATGAGAATTATGAATATACTTACAATGTCATGAAGATGGCATGAAGTCAGGAGATATAGAATCTATTTTTAATAAAATTAATATTTCAATGGTAAGCCAGATGAATGGGCAAAGAGATGTTTAAAAAAAAAGGAGAACTTTCTAACTTAATGGTAACAATGCCCTTGAAAAGTAATATTGTCCTTTTCTTATCAGACTAGAAGGTGATATTTACTGAGCTCTTGCTATATGCCAGGCACTATGCTGAGAGCTTCTCATTTAACCCTTTCAATGATCCTGTGAAGCAGGAACCATTTTTATTCCCATTTAACAGATAAAGGAACTCAGATTGAGTGATAAAGGGATTAGTCAAAGACGACAAAACGAGACTCATCAGAGCTGAGACGTGAGTGTCCTGACCAGGTCCTCTGCTCATTCTGGCTCTTCTGGAAGCTTAAACTGAGGGGATGAGAATAAATATGGTTCGATTCACCTTTGAGTTGATCACATTGTGGCATCAACATGGGAGTACTGAGGCCTGCCAAGAGCAAGTGAACAGTTAGCCAGTTCCCACAGAATTTAAATTAGATATAGAGAAAGATAAAACTGGTTAGATTTGCAAGCATCAAGAGTGGGTTTTTATTTATCTGGTGATCATGAAGTGAGAAGGGAAACACGCAACATAGTTCCAATCAAGGTCTGGATCTACTCCTGGTTTTTGTGTTTTCTCGGTCGCTTTGCAGCTTTCTCCATCTGTAGTAGTTACTCTACATAGTAGACCAACCACCAACAACTATGGTTTTATTAATAAATGTTTGTGGGGTACAGAGTAGTAAGGCTTTTGCTATTTCCATTGTGCACCTATTACATCATTTTTGGTTACAATTTTATCAACTTATGTAATTTATGAAACCCTTTGATCAATATGTGGTAAAAATCATATTCAGTTATGGGTTATATTCACCTGTTTTTTCCCGTGTATTCATGTAGTTGCATCATGCATAACTTGAGATTGTCCTCTCCCTCTTTAACCCTCTGTATTATTTCCCCTCCCTATTTCTCTTCCACAATCTTTGCTCCCCCTTGCCAGACCTCTCCCCCCTTCTTTCTACTCTATTTGTATTTTCCCTTCTTAGATAAACCCGATTGTTCCTTATTACCAACTATTAACAACTAAATTATATGCTCTGCATTGTGATAAATTGCTAATAAAGTTTGGAATAGATTAAGTTTAGAATAAATCATTGGCATCTATTTTGCAATAGTATGCCAAGGAAAGGTACACAGTAAGTAAACATCAGGAAGTGATATGGGGTTAGTGCATAAACTTCAGCTGAATTCTTTTTTCTTTTGCATTTATTTTATTTATTAATGATGGTAGGATACAGACTAATAAGTCATTTGCTATGTCCATTATGCAACAATTAAATCACTTTTGCTTACACATTCATCATCTTACATATTTTACATAACAGCATAAACTAAAAGAAAATTTCAAAGTAAGGATTTTATTAATATGTAATGAAAATCATATGCAATCATGGGTTATAGTCTCATTGATTTTTTTTCATTTCCCCCTACTTTTTTCATGCATTCATATAGTTGCATGTTATATTGTGAGATTTTCCTCTCCCACTTTATCCTTCTACATTATTTCCCCTCCCTCTTCTGCTTCCCCCTCTACTCCCACCAAGTGATCCCTTCTCCCTTCTTTCTGATCATCTTATATTTTCCTTTCTTAAATAGGTTTGATTTTCCATTTTTATATATCTAAACATGTGTATATATATATGTTCTTCCTCTAAGTTAGATGTAGCTCCCACATATAAGAACACATGGTATTTCTCTTTTTGAGTCTGGGTTAATTCACTTAAAATGATGTTCACCAGTTCATCCACTTTGCTACAAATGACTTAATTTCACTCTTCTTTATTGATGAGTACTATCTGGTTGTATATATACTATTTTTCAATCCACCCCTCTGTTGATGGACATCTTGGCTGATTCCATACTCTTGCAATTGTGAAGAGTGCTGCATTAAATATGGAAGTGTAGGTATCACTGTGAAATTATGACTTATCTTCTTTGGGTATATTCCCAGGAGCGGTGTAGCTGTGTCGTATGGCAGTTCTATTCTTAGTTTTCTAAGGTACCTCCATATTGATTCTCAATTTATATAAGAAACCTTGTGGGATGCTCATTAGTCTTAGCTGTTGTTTTCCCCCACTTCCCAAGTATGTCTTTAGTTATCTTAAGGTAATTGTGAAATACCTGGAAATTTTTCAAAAGAATGTGATTGTAATTGCTTTAATGTTTTTAATGCCTCTTGGCACTTTATGAAAACAGAGGTTGATTTTACAAGCTGAAGCAAACTTGCCAGGATTTCCCAATACACAGATTCAAAGATAAATCTCCTACAACCATGCCATTGTCCACAAATGGAGACTTCAAGATTAATAATGTCAAAAGAAAGAACTTTCCAATAAGCTAAGGAAGAAAAGTAGTGAGAAAGACTGAATTTTCTCAGTAAATATTGATTGCCTTTTTGTTTGTTGGGTTGGGGGGGAGTATTTTTTGAGATAGAAGTCTCGCTATGTCACCCATGCTGATCTTAAACTCCTGAGCTCAAGTAATCCTCCCATCACACCCTCTTGATTGCTGGGATTACAGGTTTGCACCACCACACCTGGCTTGATTGCCATTTTTAAAGCAAGGAAAATGGCTTTGAGATGTACAGTCAGTCGCCATGGTGATGTTGCAGAATTCCAAAGGGAATAAGAGAGACCCAAGGCTTAAGGAGGACTTTGTTAGTACTGGTACTTGACTCAGTGGAATCATTTCCAAAGCCTGAGCCCCAAGCAAAAGAAACTTGGACCTCTTATAGGGTCCCTGATGGGGGAGGGCTTCAAAAATGACAACAGTGTGAGAACAGATAGCAAGTTTAGAAAAATGGGCAGAGGGTGGTCAGGTGGTCAGTTACCTCTTGCAAATTATAGGAAGAGAAGGGAAGGACTTAGATTCATCCATGATGGAACAAAGAGATATATACATTGTATGTAGGAAGCAGTTCTATTAAACTGAAACAGTTCTATTATTAGTAGAGTTTACTAGGTCATTTGCAAGAAACCAAAATGATCCAAACACACATTATTTGTAACAAATTAAGCAACCTTTATCTGAACAAACAGTGCTTTAATAGAAAGACAGTATTTTAATAAGGAACTATTGGCTTATCTGAAGGGGAATACTTTCTTTGGGAGCCTGATTCATTCCCCTATTTGATGCTTTTTATAAATGAATTTAAATAAAACATCATTATCACGTGGCTTGTAGAGGTGAGTAGTTTCTCACCCAGGTGCAATATTCACTTAGAGCCATTAGCTGTGTGGTGGTGTGCTTGTCTATGAGGCTCTCCATGGTGTTCCAGATGCTGTTAATAAGCAAAGGTAGGAGGCAAGGCAGTATTAAGACAGGCTCCCAGTTTTATTGGGACCACCTCATTAGTATTTTAAAATCTCCAAAAGTTGAGAACCAACCTCTAAAAAGTGAGTCTGGGGACTATCTTTTCCAAGTCTGAACAGGGACATAAGCCAACTTTTCTATTTTGGCTATCAGATCCTCAATGATCTGTTATCTATCTTTAAACAACAATTTGTTATGTTGACTTTACCATAGACTCCTCCTTCCTGAGTTAAAAGATAGTTCAGAGCTAACCTGTTTTGATAAATTATATTTTTTTATCTGAGTATTTTTGTGTTAGGTGATTTAGGGGCTTAGCAGTATCATTGGTTATGATCTCAAGGATGGCTTGTAGCTTGATGATATGGTTGATCGTGTAAATTGGGGTGTGCTATCCCCAACTTCCATCCTCAACCAAGGTAGCTGAACCATAATATTGGATTATTCTTTTAGGAAGCCATTTATTATCTTTTTTTTTTTTTTTTTTTTTTTTTTGTGGTAGTGGTGTTGAACCCAGGACCTCGCGCTTGCATGTTTTGCAAGTGCTGGACCACTGAGCTGCACCCCCAGCCCATTTTTTACTTTTTGAGACAGGGTCTTGCTAAGTTATGCAGACTGCCTGTGGTCTGGAACTCGTGATCCTCCTGCCTCCGCCTCCCAAGCTGCTGGGATTACAGGCATGTGCCATTGTGCCCAGCTCATTTATTATATTTTTAGTCTCTTATTTTAATATTAACTTTTTTTGTCTTTTTTCCTGATTTGACCATATACTGGAGACTCTATAATTTCTCCCTGACTTAGTGGGAGTAGGAAGGAGGGCTGGATCATTCCCAAGATATAGGCCCCTGTCCAGCCTTTGGGTAACTGTTTATATGCCTGTGAGCTGTATATCTGTAGAAGCCCAGGGGAGCCCTCCATTTGTTTGGGGCCTGGAGGAGAAATGCTGAGTGATTTAAAGAGGGGACTGAGGAAAATAGATTTGGGTGTGACAGGGGATTTTTTTCCCCACCAGACAATTGTACATGTGGTTGAGTTGTAGTATTGTTGCCCCCAAACAGGTGAGCTCTCCAACAGGGACTGTGAATGTCTTTCCCCAACAGGCAAAGCAATATTTTCCAATAGTGGATGTTCTCAACTGCCAAACACTCAGGTTAGTTTTGGCTAACCTGGAAGGACGGATAGTCATATTAAGGTTATCTTGGGGCTTTAATTCCTGTGTTTTCCAAGGCCACTGATTTCCCATGTTAGTGTCTTTATATACATAACAGGAAGAAATATGTAGGTTTTGAGCTATATTCTCAGCTAGCAGTGAAAACAGATTCCAGAACTCAGGGACCATGTCTAATGAGTTGGACTGTAGGTGGTCACAGAATGATTTTAAAACCTGGAATTGTTGAATCTGATAGACCCAAGTCTTTTTGATGACATACAATGTGATGGCATGGCCTGGGTTTTGAGGGTTGATACTTAAATGATATCCAGAGTCATTTAGTTATCTCAGGGTCTGGAATGTGGAGTTCTATGGAATATTGTATCTTCTGTTGGCAGGGGTTCTATGTCCCATTAAGAGAAGCAATCTCTTTTGGCCTTAGTTTGAACCCTTTTCATATTAAATCTAGGATGCCATAAGCCTTAATTGTCTTTATGGCCTGGCAATCCTTAAAGAGAATAGTGATTGTGCCCCAGCGAATGTGGGAGACTTCAATTTGGCCTATGAGGGGCCCATATTTATGCTTTTTTCAGATTTTAAACCAAGTGTCATAGGATGAGTCTTGGGATCATAAGACGTATTAAAATTTTCCTAGGTTACAAATCAAATAAGTGGTCTGATTATAACAGACCAAAATAAGATCCCCCAGCTTAAAGGGGTGTACTGGGTCTGTTAAACTTACAGGCATTCTTTCTTATACCCAGCCAGGGATGTCCTGCATAGTAGTCCCTAAAGCCTGTAACTGTCCCTGTAAAGTTATCTTTCCCAATTCAGAGGTCACCTCCTATCTGACCCAAGATTGGGGGCAGCCAGCCAAATAGGGAATTCATTATGAAATTCTGTTTTGTGGGGGTATAAAAGACTTGGAGAAGGACCATAGGCAAGACCTCATCTCATCTCACATGAGTCTCTTGGCAGAACTTTTAACAGTTGCTTGTTTGCAGTTTTCCTCAGATTTTTTCTAGATCAAGACTACTAGTGTGTCTGTCGACATCATTCATTCCAACATTCATACATCAAGGACCTCCCCTCTTCCAGTGAAGGGAAGTCATTCCAACATTCATACACCAAGACCTTCTACCCCCCACCCCCAGTGTGGGAAGTCAGGACTTCCTCTCTCCCAGTGAGGGGAAGTCAGTTCCCAGTTCTTGTGCAGGCAACAGCTTCCCTTGGCATTTTCTCTCACCAAGACTACTACTGTGCCCTTGGGAGGTAATCAAACTCCCTTTCTGTCTCCCTGGATAGGTCCTGCCTCTTGGGGCCCCAGCCTTACCTTTTCTGTAGCATGCTATTCCTGTAAATTGCCTAGAAGTCTCACTGGTTCTGTTGTGCTGTCAGGAGTGGGAACACTGGACCAAGGCAGGAGGGAGTGGGAGCCGGTTCCCTTCCTGGGCTCATAAGTCTCACCCAGTGACACCTGAGGTCTCAGGCTTCCCATGGCCCAGGCCCCTTGGGCCAGCAGGCAAAGAAGACAATAACCTGTCATCATCTCTCATTCCTGGCCAATGCACCAATATGTCACAGAATTTCAAAGGGAATAAGAGATCTGAGGCTTTAGGAGGACTTTGTGAGTACTGGTACTTGACTCAGTGGAATCATTTCCAAAAACTTAGCCCCAAACAAAGGACGCTTGGACCTCTTATAGGGTCCCTTATTGGGGAAGGGCTTACAAAAGTGATAACAGCATGAGAACAGGCAAAGCAAGTTTACAGAAATGTATAGAGGGTGATCAGGTAGTCAATTATCTCCTATAGGAACTTATAGGAAGAGAAGGGGAGGACTTAAGTTCTCCTAGGCTGGAATAAAGAGATATATATTGTATGTAGTAAGCACAGCTCTGTTATTAGTAGAACTTACTTAGTCATTTGCAAAAAACTAAAATGATTCAGACACACATTATTTGTAACAAGTTAAGCAACCTTTAGCTGAACAAACAGTGCTTTAATAGAACAGTATTTTAATAAGGAACTACTGGCTTATCTAAGAGCAGGGAGGTCTTTCTTTGGGAGCCTGCTTCAGTGATGCAGGAACAGTGGAGAAACCGGAGATGGCACCTGGGTCTTTTGAGCCTAGATGACATGTTCTTTCCACTTTATCGTTCTCCCCAATAGAACACAGCTTATGTTATCTCTAGACCTAAGAGGATGCAGAGAAAGAAGGTACAGAAGGCTGTACTTTTATCTTTTGAACAAGTATCACAAGTGTCATAGATTTCTGAGAGCTAACCTGAAAAAGTAGTAAATACTGTCAATTGATTTGAAAGGGCCTTGTTTCTCTTTTATTTCTTTCCTCTTACTGTTATGTTGGAGGGATGTTTGTTCACTTTAAAGATAGCATTTAGTACAGACGATTCAGGAATTGGGGCAGAATAAGATTCCCTAATTCAAATGTGATTTGTTTACATATAATATTTCAGGACCTTATGTATTATGTTCAGTGTAACATATCAGAAATGGAAATAAAGACAAATAGAATCCACAAAAAAGAACATTCCAGAAAAACAGAAAAGAAAGGAGAAAGGGGTAAGGGAAGGTTTTTTGTTTCTGTTTTGTTTTAATGATAAAGAGTTCATAAAAAGGGAAAGGAGAAAACGTGCTGAAATTTAAAAACAAATAATTCCTCCCCCATTCCCCTGCCAAAACGACCCCAACAAAACACAGGGGATAGAAAGAGTCTTGAATTTGAGCAAGAGAGGAAAGCTCCTGTCTTTGGATAAAATTAAAGAGAGCCTCAAAACTATAGCCACGTACAAGCAAGATAAGAGGAAACTCAAGGGAGCTCAGCAGCTGTACAAGAAAGGCTTTAAAGCAGGTGTGTGCCAAATTCAGCTCATATCAACTGTCTCAGCTATCTGGCAGAAAGAGAAAGCTAGAAGTAGTTGATGTGATACTTTTTCCCTTTCAAGCCATTTAATATGACCTTATGAAGGGGGTAATGATGGAGTGTGACAGGCCAGCCTTGTCCATGTTATGTCTTGTTAGATTTTTCACCGCATGGTGAAAGAAAAAAGGAGATAATGCTTCAGTCAGGAGACTATTCTTTTTCATGATGTAGCTCATGAAAAGAGAAGGTTGGCATCAATGACTAAGCTGAAAGTTAGCTACTGGGTTTATTTGGTTTTCTTTTCCCATCCCTATAGTGGAATAGATAATTAGAAATGGTTACATATCATATGTGCACTGGATTTTGTTGTTTCATTCTTCTCTGAGAGAGATGAGTATCAGAAATAATTATTTGACTTTCTGAAGATTGAAGCACTAGACATGATCCTTGGTGGGTATCACAAAGATTTATGTAATGTACTCAGCATTGTAAGAGATATGAAATGTAAGAGCTCAACAGACCATAGCATAAATATTAGTGGCAGTGTTAAGATTGGTATTACTTTTAGCATTATGCTGTTACTACTGAGCAGAAGCAGTCTCATATGCTAGAAGTACTATCGAATTAGAAATTGGAAGGTCTAGATTCTGATTTGGTTCTGCTCTTAATGTAACAATGTTAGGCAAGTCTCTTCTTTGCTTTAGGTGTCAGTTATTCATATGTAAAATGAAGAAGGTGGAATAGATAACCTTCAAAGTATTGTCTTTATACTGATTACCACCAGGAAAACATGACTGTACATAACTTTGCAAATAGGGGAAAAATTGTATACCCTGCCTCAGTGAGTCTACTGGTAATTAACAATATGCATTTATAAAACAACCAGCATTACTGCACATTCAGAACCATCATTTGATGGTTCAGTAATAGACTAGACAGACATGTCAGCAATCAGGAGGAGAAGGGAGCAACAGGGGCATAGTAGTTACCAGCTAATCTGAGGTTCCTTCCTTATTGCCTAAGACATAATTTTTTTTATGTAGTCTAACAAAACATAGGATGGCACCTAACAACAGCAGCAGCGAAACACAGTTCCAATACATGGAAAGTCATAAGTGACTTAGAAAAGAAAGGCAAAGCAGGACTCAAGGGAAAATGGGAAGTGGCCGCAGTGGAGAGCATACGTGGTGCTAGGTGTTTGCATGGGTCCGATCTTCATAATGACTTTGTGTAGCTGAGTGCTACTATGCCTGCTGTGGGATGAAGAAACAGCACTCACAGGTAGCAGCATACAGTGGAACTGATATTTACTAGCCTTTTTCTTTTTCATGAGACCACTGTTTCCCTTGAATTTAATATGGTGCTAGAAAAGAAAACTAATGTGGAAGTGCAAAGTGTTCCTGCCTACATGAAATTATTAAAGAGTGTGTTTTGTTCTTTTTTTCTAGCCTAACAGAAGACAATTTTGAAGTTGCTGCCTATTTTTTGCTTCTGTCTAGAGTGATGGGGAAAGAGATTGGCTGAGGAGGAATTGTTGTGGCTGCCTTCCTGTCAGTGTTGGTCTATTTCTGCCTGGTTCCCACCCTTCCCCCTCCATCTGAGACATTGTTTTCACCATCTGGAAACTGTCATACATGAGCAATGAGTCAATGACATAGCAGGCTCTTTGATTTTTCTGATTCATGATAGAGTCATAGTTTTAATATCTACTCTATAGTCACACTGAAGGATGTTTACAATTAGTAGCAGGTTTCACTTTATTGGAAGACACCTCATTTACATGAACATCTTTGGGGGTTCTGAGCTTTTCATAAATGAAGGTGTTTTCACCTGTGTTCAGAGAAAATTTGTAAGTTTATGTTTGGATCAATGTATAAACTCAAAATTTTTATCTTCTTAATTCACATGTGTTTACATTAAATACTATATATATTGTGTTACATGTAATATATGCTACATATTTTAACCTATTTAATATATAGGAGAGATAAAGATATATAAAAATATAATCCATTTTTAAAATCCTTAGAATGATCATTTATATATTGTACTATTGGGGGAATGATACAGCTTCATAAATTGCAATGCATGTTGAAAATCTCTTTAAGAGTGTTATTGATATCCTTTGCAGTTAGCCTCCATAAACTTATTGTGATTCCTCAATGTCTGTCTATTCCTTAGTTATCTTCTACTTCAATCCATAATTTCCTCTGCGCTAGAATATTCCAAATTTTAATGTGGCAACTAAGGTTGCTACTACAGGGGCAGAAAGGGTCTCCTTCTTCCTCTTATGGTCCTGGCTGGGTTTGAATTAGATTTACATAAAAGAGATGATTAGGAGAAAAGCATGCAAATTTATTTGACACATTTTATGTGGCACAGGAACGCTTATAAAGAAATTATGCCCCAAAAATGCAGTTAGTCAGTTACTTATACTGGATTGGACAAAGAATAGCAAACTGTCAAAATTTGACTAAATAATGGGGGGGGGGCTTAAAAGATAAGAGTTATTCTTACAGAGTCTGTCATCTCATCTTTTCCTCTTTAAAGATAAGGATGTTGCCTTTTCTTCTACCATAGGAATAGAATCTTCCACACAGGAATTTTGTCTGCTTTTAATCTTGCCTGTGCTGTCTTTCCAGTGTCTTTCACATAAATTGTCAATATTCCAGCATAGTATATTTTAGCCTCTTCACTATAATAACAAAGCTTATCAGAGATGCTAACTATGACATAGCAGAATAAGATTCAATGTAATTTCATGTAGTCACATTAAACTAAACTAGAAGTAAAATAGACAAACACAGAAAACTCATGTAAGTTTCATTCACATCAGCACCATGTGCCACCTATGGTGACCCTGGCCCCTGAAAAGCTTGCAAGGTAGTGGAGGAGACAGATAGCTAAATATGGTGAAATAGCTCTATTTAACATGGAAGGTCCTAAGATGGGAGGATGTCAGGATGCTATGAGGATACTGGGAGGAGGTTTCAGTCTGACCTGAAGACCTGAATAGGGCTTCCTGGGGTCTGGCTGCATTACTTCTTTCCGTTTCCATTGCTATGTCTGAGGTCCATGTCACCATCACTGTAGCTGGGTCTCTATAGTCATTCCTAACTGCCTGGAGAAGAAGGCAGGAGCCAGTTCTGCCATTGGTTTATTTTCCTTGAGGGGGAATTGGCTCCTGCCGCCTTCTCCAATTTCAGGTCATACCACTCTTTCTGCTATCACTTTTTGGCCTGCAGCTGTAGCCCTGTGGCATCCGATCCCGTCAGATCTCGAAAGCTAAGCAGGGTCAGGCCTGGTTAGTACCTGGATGGGAGACCACCTGGGAACACCAGAAGCTGTAGGCTGGGAGAAGGACCTGGCAACCCCCTCCCAAAAATCAATCTGCCATTGAAAACCCTATGAACAACAAAGAAGCACTGACAATAGTGTTTCCCCTGTTGTACAGAGGGTCGCTATGAGTCGGATACCGACTCGAAGGCACCTAACAACAACAACAAGCTGTCACTTTCTCCAGCCACCCCGCCCCTTTTCCTGCTCCTCACCTCTGCCTACAGGCATTGTGCTCAGCATTCTCTCTCTCAGGAAAACTCAGTCAGCACCATTCAGCTCAACCTTTACCTCCTAGAAATACTTTCCCTGGTCAGCTTCTCTCCTTTTCCTGGGTCCCTCTCTTTCTTTTATGTTCTTCCGTTATCATTATCTGAAATTACTTGTTACTGATTCCTTTGTTGTCTCTCTGCACTTCAGAAAATTGTTTGCCTGTGAGCCAAAATCTTGTCTTTTTCTCTACTGTCTCCCAAGCCCCTGATACATGGCAGTGGCTTAATACATTTGTTGAGTGAATGACTGGATCCAAGGTGTGTGAGCTAAGTTCAGATAGATGAGTAAGATGCAGTTAGTCTAAGAATCCTGGAAAAGTAAGGAGAACAGCATGAACAAAAGACATAGAATGCATGAATAGGCATAGGAGGTGCAGGGCCTCTAAGTTCAGTGTCAGTAGATGGTAGTTTGTCAGCAGAATGATGGCTGGTAGGTGATAAGGACAGGATAAGGACAGGAATTAGCTCACATAATTCATACTATACTAGGACCTTGGATTTTTTAGAGGAAACAAGATTTTGGCTTAGATCTCTATACTTCTCAGATGTTTTTAACATGTTTCACAAGAAATTTTGATGTTAATTGTAAACTGAGACCCACTCCCAGCTTTTGGAAGCTACCATATTCCTTGGCTTTTAGCCCCTTCCTCCAATTCAAAGTCAGCAGTGGAAAGCTGAGTCCTTCTCACGTCACATCTCTCTGATCAGCTCTTCTGCCTTCCTCTTATATTTCCCAGGATTTATGTGATTAGACTAGATACAATGAGATAATTCAGGATGATCTCCCCATCTCAAGGTCATTAACTTTAATCACATCTTCAAATTCCCTTTGCCATGTGAGGTATACATTCCCATGTTCTGAGGGTTAGGGAATCAACCTTTTGGTGGGCCATTCCACCTACTTAATGGGATATTTCTATAGCCCATACTTCTTTTCCCTCTCCCTTTCTTTCAGTAGACATTTATTGGTATTCTTACTCAGTGGTAAGTGCTGACATACAGCAGTGAGCAAGATGGTCAGTGTTCCTGTTGTCATCTTGGCCTATATTCTAACACAAAACATAGATGACAAGCAAGTAATTAAGAACCAAGATTAGTGATGGTTTGATGGTAAGGATGAGAAAGAGGGTAGAATCAAGGATGACTTCTAGGTTTTTAGCAACTTAGATATAAGAATATCATTCACTAGGATAGAAAAAAAAAAGGTGAGGACAGAGCTGGTTTAGAGAAGGGAACTGAGAATTTGACTTGAATTTGTTAATGTTGAGAAGTCCATTAAACATCCAAGAGGTAATGCCAAGGAGACAGATATGAGACTGGAGCTCAGGGAGATGTCTAATTGCACATCTATATCTGAGAGTCTTTAGCTTACAGACAATACCTAGAGCCAGTGGAACAGATGAGATCTCCTAGGGAGGAAGTAGACATAAAAATAATGGCTTGAGGGAACTGAGATCCTCCAAGAGTTAAAAGTCTAGAGGAAAAGGAAGAAGAGCCAGCTAAGATTACTGAGAAGATGCTAATGTTACTTGAATCTTCTTTGAGTGATGACCAGGAGTCAAAGTGGCTTTTCTTAAACTCCGTGAGGGCAGGAATTTTGTGTCTATCACTTAACACACTACCCTGATGCATGAAAGGTGGCCATCAATACTGAACGAGCAAGTGAAATTTTCTGAAACTCTCCAATATATTCTGTAACAATTCTAGCCATGGGGCTAGGAAGAAAGCATTTGCACTGGTTGCTTTTCAGTAGCCTGACAATGCAGAATTTCCAGCCTACTTTATGCATCTTTGGCCTATTTTTAAAAGGATTTAGATGATTTTCCAATTACTAGTGGATCCATTCCTTAGATCTGAATTTGAAAGAGATCAGAAATCATTAGTTTATATTTTCTAAACCATTCAAGATTAAAACACTGGGAAAAATAAATCAGAATAAACCAGCAAAACTGAGCTTCTATAGACAATTCAACTCCTTTAGGAGACTTGAACTTCCTTTCTTACTGCCAATGAGATCAATGTTTTATTAAGTTCTGAGAGAGTTATGAGCCATTTTTTTTAACTTACTCTTTTCCAGACTCACATGACCAGATTAGAAATTCTCCCTGGTTAAACTACTGTTTCACTAAGATGATGCAGTGCTGTTTGGAAGAGAAACAAGCTTTGTGTGGGATCAAGACTCAGGCAGATTTAAATAACTTGCACATAGTCTAAAGTATTTAAACACAGTTCTTTTTTCCCAGCAATCTTATTTTATTACTAATTTTTAGTGTACAGCTTAATGGCTCTCCTTACAACATTTCCATACATGAATTGCATTGTACGTTGCTCATGTTTACCTCCCCCATTACTTTCACATTACCACCCACTCTTCTCTCTTCCCTCTTCATCAATGGTCCCCCTGCTACTTGCATATTTTGTTTGTGTGTATATCTATCTATCCATCTGTTTCAATTTTGCCTTAAGGACAAACTATGTAATACTTCCTTTTCTTTCTCACAATTACTCTTTCTTCTTGCCCCCTCCCCCTTTTCTTCAGTTTGTTATCTTTCCCTGCACACACCCCTTCTAATTTCATGGCCTGTATATTTTGATACTGAATATATATTGAAGTCTAACATGTAATATGAGAGAGAACACATGATATTTGTCATTCTGGGTCTGGCTCATTTCACTTAAAATGATCTCTAGTTCCATCCATTTTCCAGCAAATGCCATAATTTTGTCCTTTATGACTGAATAAAAGTCCGTGGTATATATACACCACAATTTCCTTACCCACTCATCTGTTGCTGGACACCTAGATTGATTCCATATCTTGGCTATTATGAATAAGACTGTAGTAAACATGGATGAGCAGAAATCTCTGCAGTATATTGAGTTATAATCCTTTGGCTATATGCCCAGGAGGAATAGAGCTGGGTCATATGGTCATTTTGTTTTTAGTTTTTTGAGAAACCTCTATACTGATTTCCATAGAGGCTGCACCAATCTGTATTCCTACCAGCAATGTAAATGTGTTCCTTTCTCCCTGCATCCTCGCCAGCATTTTTTGTTTGTTGTGTTGATGCTAGCTCTTCTGACTAGGATGAGATGGTATCTCAGTGTAGTTTGATTTGTATTTCCTTGATGGTTAAGGATATTGAACACTTTTTTTTTCATATGATTGTTGGCCATTTGTATTTCTTCTTTTCAGAGGTCTCTGTTCAGTTCTTTTGCTCATTTTTTGATTGGATACATTGCTTTTTAGGTGTATAGTCTTTTGAGCACTCCATATATTCAAATATTAATCCCATGTCTGATGTATACCTGGTAAAGATTTTCTCCCATTTTGTAAGGTGTCTCTTCAATCTGATAATTGTGTCCTTTGATGTGCCAAGCTTTTTAATTTAATGTAATCCCATTTGTCAATTCTTGCTGTTGTTTCATATGCTATTGATGTCTTGAAGTGTTTTCCCTGTGTTTTCCTCTAGCAGTTTTAAAGTTTTAGGTTTTACATTAAGGTCTTTTGAACTGGTTATTGTATAAAGTGAGAGAAAAGGATCTAGTTTCAATCTTCTACATGAGATTATCCAGTTCTCCCAGCACCATTTGTTGAAGAGGGTGTCTTTTCTCCAACTTATATTTTTGGCAACTTTGTCAAATATCAAATGGCTGTAGCTGCCTGGTTTTATTTCTGGATCCTCTATTCTGTTCTGTTGGTCTACATGTCTGTTTTTGTGCCAGTACCATGCAGTTTTTGTCACTCTGGCTTTGTAGTATAATTTGAAATCAGGAATATGATGCCCCCTGCTTTGTTCTTTCTGCTCAGGGTCGCCTGAGCAATTCAGGGTCTTTTGTGCTTCAATAGGAATGTTAGGATTGTTTTCTCTACTTCTATGAAGAATAGCATTGGGATTTTGATGGAGATTGCATTTAACCTATAGATTAATTTTGGTAATAATAGCCATTTTCACAATATTAATTCTTCCAATCTATGAACATGGGAGATTTTTATACCTTCTGATATCTTATTCTATTTCTTTCTTTAGTATTTTAAAGTTTTTATTGTAAAGATCTTTCACCTCCTTTGTTAGATTTATTCCCAGGTATTTTGTTTTGAAGCTATTATGACTGGAATTGTTTTCCTAGTTTTTTCTCTGCCTGGTCATTATTGGTATACAGAAAAGCTACTGACTTATGTTTGATAATTTTTGTATCCTGCCACTTTACTGAAATTGTTTAGCAGCTCTAAGAGTTTTCTAGTGCAGTCTTTAGGGTATTTTAAGTATAGGATGATATTGTCTGAAAGTAAGGATAATTTTACTTCTTCCTTTCTTATATAGATCCCTTTTATTTCTTTCTCTCATTTATTGCTGTGGCTAATAGCTCAATTACTAATTGAATAGCATGGAGACAGTGGACACTCTTGTCTTGTTCTTGATTTTAGGGGAAATGCTTTTAGTTTTTGCCCATTTAGTATGATGTTGGCTGTATTTTTTCGTATATTGCCTTTATTATGTCAAGGTGCCTTTATTATGTTGAGGTAAGTTCCTTCAGTTTAGTTTCTTCAAGGCTTTTATCATTAAAAAATATTAAATTTTGTTGAAGACCTTATCTGCATCTATTGATAAGATCATGTGATTTCTATTTCTGCATCTAATTATATGCTGTATTACATTTATTTTCTTGCATACATTGAACTAGTCTTGCATCCCTGTAGTAAAAACAACTTGAGCATCGTGTATGATTTTTTTAATGTGGTGTTGAAGTCAATTGAAATTATTTTATTAAGGATTTTTGCACCTAGGTTCATCAGGGAAACTGGCCTGTAATTTTCCTTTTTTGATATATCCTTATGTGATATGGGTATCAGTGTAATACTGGCTGCATATAATGAGTGTTGTAGTGTTCCTCTATTTGTATTTTATGGAATAGTTTGAGGAGCACTAGTGTTAATTCTTCTTTAAAGGTCTCATAGAATTCAGCAATGAATCCATTCAATCTGGGCTTTTCTTTGTTGGGAAACTATTACTGCTTTAATCTTGCTGTTCTTGATAGGTCTGTTTAAGTTGTTTATATGCTCTTGACTTAATTTTAGCAGGTGATATGTGTCTAGGAATTTATCAATCTCATCTAAGTTTTCCAGGTTTATGAAATATAATTTTTCAAGGTATTCCCTAATGATTCTCTGGCTCTCATTAATACCTATTGTAATGTTCCCTTTTTCATCTCTTGAGTTTCTTAATTTGAGACTTCTTTCTCTTTCCTTTGGTTAGTTTGGCTAAAGATTTGTCTATCTTGTTTATCTTTTCAAAGAACCAGCTCTTTGTTTCATTGATTCTTTTTATTTTTCTTTTAGTCTCCATTTCATTAATTTCTGTGCTGATCTTTATTATTTCTTTCCATCTACTAGTTTGGGGTTTTACTTGTTATTTTTATAAGAGCTTAAGGTGTATCATTATTTGTTTGAGCTTGCTCTGATTTTTTTTTATAAACTTCCTTTTCAGAATTGCCTTTGCTATATCCTACAGGTTCTAGAAGGTTATGTTTTCATTTTCATTTGATACTAAGAATTGTTTATTTCCTCTCTGATTTCTTCAAGTACCCATTGATCATTTAAGAGTATTGTTCATTTTCTATATATTGACATAATTTCTATCATTTCCATTGCTGTTCATTTCTAGGTGTATTCCATTATGATATGATATGATTGTTGTTGTTGTTGTTGTTGTTGTTGTTGCTATTAGGTGCCATCGAGTCAAGTCTGACTCATAGTGACCCTATGTACAGTGGAATGAAACCCTCCCTTATTCTGTGTCAGGCATAAGATCTTATTTATATTTAAGCCCATTGTTACAGACACTGTGTCAATCCATCTAGAAGAGGGTTTTCCTTTTTTTCCTTGACCTGCCACTCTCCCAAACATGATGTCCTTCTCCAGGGATTGGTCCCTCTTGACTACATGTCCAAATCAGGCAAGACACGATCTAGCCATCCTTGCTTCCAAGTATCACTCTGGTTGCACTTCTTCTAGGACAGATCTGTTGGTTCTTTTGACTGTCCCTGGTATATCCAATAATCATCTCCAGCACCATAATTCAAAAGCATCAGTTCTCCTCCTGTCTCCCTTGTTCAATGTCCAGTTTTCACAAACCATATGATGTGACTGAAAATACCATGGCATGAGTCAGGCACACCTTCATCTTCAATGTGACATCTTTACTTTTCAATACTCTAAAGAGATCTTTTACCACAGTTTTTCCTAAAGCAATGTGTCTTTTGATTTTTTGAGTGCTGCTTCCATGGGTGCTCATTGTACAACCAAGTAAAGCAAAATCATAGACAACCTCACCCTTTTCTCCATTTATTGTGAAGTTGCATACTGACCCACTTGTAAGGATTTTTGTTTTGTTGAAGTTTAGTCACAATCCATACTGAAGGCTATGTTTTCTGATCTTCATAAGTAAATGTTTCAAATCCTCTTCACTTTCAACAAGCAGAGTTGTGTCATCTGCATAGCACAGGTTGTTAATGAATCTTCCTCCAATCCTGATGCCACATTCTTCTTCATAAAGTCCAACTTCTCGGATTACTTGCTTAACATAGAAATTGAAGAGATATGGTGAAAGTATACAGCCTTGACACACACCTTTCTCAACTTTAAACCAGGCAGTGTTTCCTTGTTCTATTCAAACAACTGCCTCCTCATGCATGTACAGATTCCTCATGAGTACAATTAGGCGCTCTGGTATTTTCATTCTTCAAAGTGTTATCCATAATTTGTTATGATCCACACAGTCAAATGCCTTTGCATAGTCAATAAAACATAGATAGACATCTTTCTGATATTCTCTGCTTTCAGCTAATATCCATCTGACATCAGCAATGATATCCATGGTTCCTCGCCCTCTTCTGAATCTGGCTTGATTTTCTGGCAGTTCTTTGTCTATATACTGCTTCAGTCACTTTTGAATGATCTTTAGTAAGGTTTTGCTTGCATGTGATATTAATGGTATTGCTCAATAGTTTCCACATTCAGCTGGATCCCCTTTTTTAAAATAGGCACAAATATGAATCTCTTCTAGTCGGTTGGCCCGGTAACTGTTTTCCCAATCTGTTGACATAAACATGTTAGCAGTGCCGCATATGTTTATTGAAATGTCTCTATTGGTATTCCATCAATTCCTGGAGCTTATGTTTTGCCAGTTCCTTCAAGGCAACTTCCACTTTGTCCTTCAGTAGCATTGGTTCCTCTTCATATGCAACCTCTTGAAATGGTCATCCATCAATTCTTTTTTGTATAATGACTCTCTGTGTTCCTTCCATCTTCTTTTGATGTTTCTTGCATCATTTAATATTTTTCTTGTAGAATCTTTCATTATTGCTACTCAAAGCTTGGATTTTTTCTTCAGTTCCTTATGCTTGAGAAATACAGAGTATGTTTTTCCCTTTTGGTTTTCTGTCTCTAGCTCTTTGCACATGTCCTTATAATATTTGTTTTTATCTTCTTGAGCTGCCTTTTGAAATCTACTGTTTAGTTCTTTACCTTCATCATGTCTTCCTTTTACTTTAGCTGCTCGACATTCAAGGGCAAGTTTCAGAGTCTCTTTTGACATGTAATTTGGTCTTTTGTTTTTTCCTATCTGTTTAATAACTTTTTGCTTTCTTCATGAATGATATCTTTGATGTCATGCCACAACTCATCTGGTCTTCTATCATTTGTGTCTAATGCATTAAACCTGTTCTTGAGACGGTCTCTGAACTCAGGATATACTCAAGGCCATACCTTGGTTCTTGTACACTTGTTCTAATTTTCTTCAGTTTCAGTTTGAACTTGCATATGAGCAGTTGATGTTCTGATCCACCGTCAGCACCTGGTCTTGTTTTAACATTTGATATAGAGCTTTTCCATCACCTCTTTCCACATATGTAGTCAATTTGGTTCCTGTATGTTCCATCTGGTGAAGTCCATGTATATAATCCCCATTTATGTTGGTGAAAAAAATGTATTTGCCATGAAAAGGTCATTGGTATGACAAAATTCTATCATATGATCTCCAGCATAATTTCTGTCATCAAGACCATATATTCCAACTACTGAGCTTTCTTCATTATTTCCAACTTTTGCATTCCAATCACCAGTAATTATCAGTATGTCCTGATTGCATATTTGATCTATTTCAGATTTCAGAAGCTAGTAGAATTATTCCCTATTTTCATTTGTAGCCTTAGTGGTGGGTGCATAAATTTGAATAATAGTCATACTAACTGGCCTTCCTTGTAGATGTATGGATATTATTCTATCATTGACAGCATTGTATTTCAGGAAAGATTTTGAAATGTCTTTTGATGATGAATGCAACCCCATTTCTCTTTAAATTGTCATTCCCAGCATAGTAGACCATATGATTATTTGACTCAAAATGGCCCACGACAGTCCATTGTAGATCACTGAGGCCTAGAATGTCAATGTTTATTTGCTCCATTTCTCTTTTAATGACTTCTAATTTTCCTAGAGGGAGAAGGACGTGGCAACCCACTCCCAAGGCAATCCCAAAACAATCTGCCATTGAAAACCCTATGAGGCTCGCTATGAGTCATTTTGAGTCATGCCACATCAGCAAATGGAGGTCCCTGGGGCTTTACTCCATTTCCATCATTAAAGTTAACTCTACTTTGAGGAGGCAACTCTTCCCCAGTAGTCTTCTGAGCACTTTTCAACAAGGGGGGCTCATTTTTTGGCACTATATCTGATAGTGTTTCTTTGTTATTCATAGGGTTTTCAATGGCTAGTTGTTTCTGGAGTGGGTTGCCAGGTCCTACTCCCTAGTCTGTCTTAGTCTGGAAGTTCAGCCGAAACCTGTCCACCATTGGTGACCCTGCTGGTATCTGAGATACTGGTCACATAACTTTTACCTTCATAGCAACACACAAGCCCCCACAGTACAGCAAACTGACAGGTGTGTGAGGGATGGTATGAAAAGATACATAAAATTTATTTGGATATTTCCATATTTGTTAAGGCTTGATTTATAGACTAAAATGTGATCTATTTTAGGGAAAATTCCATGGACTGCTGAGAAGAATGTGTATTCCATAGCTTTTGGGTAGAATATTCTGTAGATATCTGTTAAGTTCATACAGTCTATTGTGGTGTTTAACTCTGTGGTTTCCGTGTTAATTTTTTTGTCTGGATGTTCTATCCCTTCATGAAAGTAGGATTTTGAAGTTACCTGCTATTATTACATCTGGACTGTTTAAATAGCGTTTTTTAATGAAGTTGTGTGCACCATTGTTTGGTATGTGTGTGTGTGTGTATATATATATATATATGTATGTATATATATATATATATATATGTATATATATACACACACACACACAGACATATATATGCACATATATATGTATATATATATACACACACACACATACACACACACACACACACACACACACACACACACACACACACCCCTGGTGGGTTTTCCTTCTACCATGTGAGGACACAGCTAGAAGGCACTGTCTGTTAACAGGAAAGTGAGTCCTCAATAGATGTTGAATCTTCTAGCTCCTTGATCTTGGACTTGCCAGCTTCCAGGTTTGTGAGATACAAATTTCTGTTGGTTAGAAGCCACTCAGTCTACAATATTCTGTGATAGTAGCCTGACCAGACTAAGGCATCAAGCTCCTTCTCCAACCCTCTGCTCCAAGAGGCTTTGCTAGGATGTGGGTTGGAAATGGCTTAGATTTTCAGTTTACTAGTTTTAAAGGTATTCATTAAAATAGAAACAAAATCTTAATACTATGGAGAAAGATAGATTGATGCTTTAAGCTATTCTGAATGTTTTGAGTTCTGGTATTTTTTGAATGTGTTTAACATGAATTAATTTATCTTCTTTTATAAGGAAAAAATACAGATGTGTATTCTGGATTTGACTATTCATGGCACATACTGTTAAAGGATGCACACTGGCACTTTTTCTTATAACCATGTGGCTGCCAATTAAAGCAAAAATAGGTAAGACATTTCTGATAGTCTGGAAGGATGTGTGATATGGGTTCTAGTTAAGATGAAGTATGCAGTTGTCTAAATATTCCAAATAGTTGTATGTAGCCAGTCTTTTGTCATTTAAATGGATAAGTCTGATTCTATGTCTGTAACTGTTGTTAGGTGCCATTGAGTTGGGTCCAACTCATAGTGACCCGCCCTCGTAGGGTTTTCAATGGCTGATTGTTTCAGGATTGTTTTGGGGAGTAGATTGCCA
Source organism: Pedetes capensis (assembly GCA_007922755.1). Classification (NCBI taxonomy): domain Eukaryota; kingdom Metazoa; phylum Chordata; class Mammalia; order Rodentia; family Pedetidae; genus Pedetes; species Pedetes capensis. The sequence goes on from VMDO01013328.1 coordinate 43,546, forward strand.
CATCCTTCTCCCATTTTTGCAGTGCTGGGGGTCAAACCTGGGTCCTCAGAAAGTGCAGAGCAGTGCTCTACCAACTGAGCTAAACCCCAGCCTGCATATATGTCTGTAACTAGTATGTATGCAATTGACTATGGTTAATATGAGTCCAATCATATAATTTTTTCTTCAGGAGGCTACATAACTCAGGTAGGCATCACAAATGCATGTTTTACATTAAAGTGCATTTTAACAGAGGGATATTCATGGATGAATTCAGCTATGTTAAAAGCAATGGCCAGCTGGGCATGGTGACGCATGCCTGTAATCCCAGCGGTTTGAGAGGCGGAGCCAGGAGGATCGCAAGTTTGAGACCAGAGGAAGTCTGCGTAATTTAGCGAGACCCTTTCTCAAAAAGTAAAGAAAAAAGGGTTGGGGGTGCAGCTCAGTGGTCCAGCACTTTCATAGCATGCAAGCGCGAGGCCCTGGGTTCAACCCCTATTGTTGTTAGGTGCCTCGGAGTCGGTATCCAACTCATAGCAACCCTCATAGGGTTTTCAATGGCTGACTGTTTCGGGCTTGCCTTGGGAGTGGATTGCCAGGCCCTTCTCCCATTTTTGCAGTGATGGGAATTGAACTCGGGACCTCAGAGACTGCAGCGCAGCGCTCTACCAAATGAGCTAAATCCCAGCCTGGGTTCAACCCCTAGTACCGCCAAAAAACCAAACAAACAAAAAAAACCAATGGCTGCATTTTCTTTGTTTTTTTTATTGAGAGCTTGTTTTTGCTTTTCTGGCCCATTAGAATCAAAGAAGGTCAAAGAAGTGGAAACCAAACATATAAGTGAGATAAGAAAGGGAGAATGACTCCATTTTAGATTTTTTAAATAAAAATAAGAACTTTTTTTTAAAATTTACTTGTCTTAAATAACTTCTTTACCAATTCTTGTTGATCATAATTGATGCAAGCAATCTTATAATTACTCCTCCTCAAAAAAGAATTTAATTAGAGGCTTTATATTACATTTGAAAATTAAGAATGAATCTATAGCCGGGTATGGTGGCACAAGCCTCTAATCCCAGCGATTTGAGGGGATGAGGCAGGAGATGGAGAGTTTGAGGCCAGAGGCAGCCTGCATAAGTTAGTGAGACCCTGATTCAAAAAATAAAAAGTGGGCTGGTTGTGCAGCCCAGTGGTAGACTACTTGCAAAGTATGTGTGAGGCCCTATGTTCAACTCCCGAGTACCACAAAAAAATAAAGAAAGAAACAAAGAAAGAATCTATATTTCTGAAGTTCTTTTCACTGGAGGTTTTCAATGAAAAGTTTCTGGAGAGGAGCAAAGGACCTCTCTTTTCAGCTAGGAATTACTGTGTCATCTGGAAGACAGTAAATAGTATGGAGAACTCTAAGAAGAGGGATACATCTATGCAATTCATACCAGTTGTACCAAGTACTGGTTTGCCTACCCCACGGTCTATCAAAATAATTGTAAGACCCAATTTCCATCTTTGTTTTTTCTTGCAGTTTTTTGACACACTCACTATGACCTCTAACTCCCATCCCCTTTCTTCTGTCCCTTGAGTACTGGGAGTATAGGCATGAGCCACTATGCTCAGCTATTCAACTTCATTCTTGATGCGAAATACAAACACAGCAGAGCCTTTGAATATTTTCTCTTTGTTATAAAATAATGTTGTAGATTGCACATATTTTCTACTGCTAATATAGCAAGAAAGGAATTATTCCTAAATATGCTCCTAATGTTTGCAGAGTAGTCTTTTAAAACCTTCTTTTTATTTTCTTGGTATGAGTACTGAAATAAGTATTATAAATCACAAATAGTGATGGAAACAAATGTGATTTATTCTGGGAAGCCCTCATTAGTAGTCTGGTGAATAATTTGCATATAACAGAGGCTGTTTTTCCTGGAACTGTGTTCCTGAATGTTCTTCCAACTCTACTTTTCCTATTTATAGTTCTGATTATAGTAGTTACTGTTTTGAGAAGGGTGCATATTTTAATTCAAACACAGTTAGACTTTAGTATGGTTGCCTTCTGTTCTCACTGTGCATCACTAACATTACCAGAGCAATGTAGGTTATTTATATTTCCACGATTTGATGGGTTTAATTTTTCCCTGCTTTGGGAATTGCTGAAGCCCTCCATTTTGAAATGAGTGCCCTCCTACCAAGTGACGTTGCATTTGTATCTTACTGCAGATGTATGCAAGAGAGGAGATGTGACTGTGGAGCCTTCCCATGTGATTTCACTTGGAGCAGCTGTCAATATTTCCTGCTCTTTGAAGCCCAAACAAGGTTGTTTGCACTATTCCAGTTCTAACAAGTTAATCCTCTACAAATCCAACACAAGAATCGGTTTTCACCATGGCCACTCCTTCAGTTCTCAAGTCACAGATCTTCCCCTTGGGACAACTTTGTTTGTCTGCAAGCTGGCCTGTATCAAAAGCCGTGAGAGTCAAATATGTGGGGCTGAGATCTCAGTTGGTGGTGAGTGCTCCTTTCTGAATTCCTAAACAGTTATGACCTTCTTGTGTTTGCCGTCTGTTAAGCAGAAACCCAAGCACAAGGCAGAATTCTTCCTTCCCCCACCACATGAAATATTTTATCTTGACAGCAGTATGAGAGCTTCAATCTGAGAAATTCAGAGGTCAGTAGAATTAGGGTTTTACTTGGCAAGTGTCAATCACCCCCTGCCTTCCCCCTAACACATACTTCCTCCTCCTCTTTTCCTTTCCTCTCTCTCTGGCCTTTATGATCATTTATTTACCCATTGTCCGTGGACTCCAATGCTAGGAAGACAATGGCTCTGCAGCAAGGTTACTGTACCTTCTTGGCTTACAAAAACTTGTTCAAAGCTACAGCCTCCTAAGAGGAAAGAGTGTCTCCTTCAACTTATGCAGCCCAGGCTGACAACACGTGGCTGAGCATCTTTCCCCCTTCACTTAATCCACAAAAAGTAGTCTTTCCATCCACACTCACGATGGACCACTGGTTATCACACTTAGCAGAGGTTAAAACGGTGGTAAAACGGTGATCATCGGGGGAAGAATCTAGATTTTAAAAATGTGTGTGTGTGTGTGTGTGTGTGTGTGTTTGACATGAAAGTAGAAGGGGGGTTGTTTTGGAAGAAGAAGGGGACCAGTGGGAGGGAGGCGGGACAGAAGATATGGCAATGAAGAGTGAACCTGACCAAAGTACATGTTATACATGTATGAAAATGTCATAATGAAACCCATTATTTTGTACAATTAATATACATTGATAAAGAAAGAAAACTGTGATCATACTTATGGTCTTTCCCTGGGTTCTCTAGAAAACTGCCTGAAGCAAAAGTGACATGTTAACACTTCAAGGGACTTGTCTCTTCCAGGCAGGCAAGAATGAGGAAGGGAACTGAGACAGGACTGAAAACAAATGTAGTTAATGTGTCAGCTAACTTGGAGATGGTTCTGAGAAATATGTCATTAGCTGATTTTACCTTTATGCAAATGCCATAGCGTCTACTTACACAGACGAAAGTGGCATCATTATATCAGTGATAAAATCTTATGAGACCATGGTCATATATTGGTTGTTGTTGACTGAAACATTGTGTGGCACATGGCAATAGAAAGTGGTGACATTACTAAGCTCTCAATAGCTTCAAAAGAATACAGATTTTGGAGGGTCACTTAGAGACATTCTCAGAATGAGCATGCGGAAATACAATAAGGGGAAAAAGAAGTCTTTAACTGTCAACTATCGGTCAAAGTTTACCCCTTGGGACACTAACTCCCTTATGCTGCTGACTTGTATCGCTAGTCCTTCAAGGCAGCTGCAGGGAAGAAAGAGCTAAGCTATCAGACCTGGTCTCTGCTGTGTGAGCTACAGTGCTCAGGGGAGCCAGCAGACACAGGCTTCAGTTTGTAGCCGGTATCCTACTGCCTCTCAGGTTCAATGAGGCAAGCCAGACAGCATGCATGGGTCCTGAATGACTCCATGGTACCTTGGCCCAGGTGATTCTGGGGAAGCTCTAGAGTGGCGTGTGACAGGCTTGAGACTAGGAGGAATTGCTGCAGAGGGCTGGCTGACCAAACTGCAAGGACACAGTCCCTGCTACTAAGACAATGATACATAGCTCGAAGAATCTCTTTGCAGGAAATATGGAAACCTCTTCTCTGGAACCTATAAGGATTTGATTACTATCAGATAATTTTCTGGAAGATCACTAGAAGCATTGCACAGAACCAAGCAAATGGCCATGCAACCCATTGATGGGGAGAAGGCATAAACTACATCCAGTCCTTCTCTTTTAGCTTAGGACCTCCTGTCCTAACCATGCAAGGGTCATGTACTCAGCTTTGATAGCCTGTCCTGTAGTAGAAGGAACATGAGCTTTGAATCCTGACCTTGCTAAGAGCCACGTATCCCTAGACAACTTAAATCCTCTGAGCCTCAGTTTCTCTAGGTATGTTATGAAGATACTAACACCCACCTCAGAAGATGGTTGCAGGGATTATATGACCCCTTGGACCCAAACTGCTAAATCCAGTGCCAGACACAGGTCACTTAAGTGATAAGCACTAGGGTTGCAGATCTATCCAGTTGTACTCCTTTTCTTCATGCGTGCATCAAAGTGGGTAGCTGTGCATTGGTCATGGACAAAATTAAATTTTTTTTCTCAAAATGCCATTGATCCTTATCTCTCTTGCCCTCAGAACAACCAACTCTTTCACCCAGGTAATTCTCCCATCTTACCAGAGCAGTATTTTTGTATTAGACATTCTCAATGCTGTGGTATCAGTTCCAGATGTCCATGCACTACTGGAATTTTCTTCTTTTTAGTAGACCAACGAGAGCCTTGGCAGTCATTATCCTTGAGATGTACTTAGCAATTCCATGCCATATCATGTGTGTGCTCTCATATATTAGAGTTCTGCAACATCTTTTCAGGTTTTACTTTTCTACCCAGTGTCTATGAACGCACTGTGACCATTTGCAGCATCAGAAGATCTAGAGAGATGGTGAGGAGTATCTATCATGTTTCAGTTGGGTGGTGCTGCCAGAATGCTGCTTGTGCAATGCTCAGGCAGTAACCTTAACACAATCAAATAGCTGATCTTTGAGCAAGTTTACCACCTTTGAGAAGAAGGATTGACTGGAAGCAGCACCTTATTCTGAGTATAGCTAGTCATTCCAAGAAAAGACGCAATGAATTTTGGTTTCAACCCATGTAGTCAGCTCAGTGCCCTCTTGTGAGGGAGTAAGCAGCCCCATTTTCTTTTTTGTGATAAGTTCACTGCACACTGCATATCCTCAGAGAGTCTGCCATCAGCTTGGCAGAGTTTTCTGAATTGGGACTAGGCAAGCTGTCTTTAAGCCTTTTCTTCCTGGTCGATTCTCATGCAGAAGCTCATACAAATTATGTGGAAATGAGGCAATCAATGCACTGGCTTAATCTCAGAGGACACAATTTAGAAAACCCAGGCCTTCGGTGCAAGACTATGGATTCTTGCTTGGTTGTTTTCAATCCAATATATACTTTACATGTTGATATTTCTGAAAGTTATTTTTTTCTAAAACTGTATTTCCCATAAAAATAGAGGTTTAGAAGACAATACCAATAATGCTCATAGCAATGTCTTATACTATAAGTGGTTTTCATTTGTCAAGGGCTCTTCCTTTGGCATCAGCTATTGTACATTTGCACTGACGGAAAATATGTCTGGTTCCCCCTGGGACAGTCAGTCTCTGTCAAAAGCAAGCAATGGGCTGAGGGACACCTGGATTTCATGGTCCACTAACTCACAGTACAAGAGAAGGACCTGGCACTCCCAAAGCAATCATCCATTGAAAACCCTACAAGGGTCACAATGAGTCACATTGAACTCGATGGCACTAACAACAACAACAAACTCTCAGTGACAAACGACTATTTGTGGTTGAAGGTTGTAGTCTTTAAGAGGAATTTCTGCAAACCTTTGAGAGTAACAATGGGAGTTGAACTCTTACACTATGTAAAAATGCCAGGTACTTTATATCTCATTTTTTCATCAAAAGACCTCGTGAGGGCTTTAGGGTAAAGTTGGTAGATTGGCCACATGTATTTACTTTCTTTCCCCCTGAAATAAAGCCAGGATGCAATAAAGTTTTTAGGTAGCACAGATCCTCATGGACAAAAAGAGTATGAGGAGAGACATCACTTAAATTTTGGAAGCTGGGAAGCAGCTGGAGCAGTGATCAACCATATAGTTGGCAGTGAGAAAAGTCAAGTTGCCACTGAATCTAACACAGAAACACTTTCCCAGAACGACTCAGAAATTGATGACACCATGCATTTCTGGGGCGGAGGGTAAAAGTGAGACTAGAAATGGGAGAGTTAACGGAAAGTCTGTTTTAAAAACAGTGCAAGTCTCAGATCCCTTCCCAGTTTTATGCAGCCAGTCATTCCTGCACCACTTGCTTAAGACTAGAGGCATGGTGACAGAAGGTCACCATATGAGGAGATGCTTGCTCAGCTGAGCCTTGCTGTCCCATACTAAACAGCAACTAAATGAATAGCCAGACCACCCTGGAGTGAAACCCAGAGTTAGCACATGCCCCCAACAGATACACATTCAAAACCACAATCCATAAATTAGTTCCCATACTCATGTTGTTGTTAGGTGCCATCAAGTCGGGTCCAATGCATAGCAACCCTGTGTACAACAGAACAAAACACTACTCAACACTGTGCCATGCCTGGCACTATTGTCAGTGCTTCTCTTCTATTCATAAGATTTTCAATGGCTGATTATGTTTTTGGTAGTGGGCTGCAGGTCCTTCTCCCAAGCGTACAGCACCTGTTGTTCCCAGGCGATCTCCCATCCAAGTACTAACCAGGCCCAACCCTACTTAGCTTCTGAGATTTGATGAGATTGGACACCACAGTGGTATGGCTGCAGGCACCCTACTCAAATATATACATAAAAATATAAATCTCTGAGGAAAACATCAAACATGAGGAACAGACACCGAAAGGAACACACAGAATGACGCACATAAGCAAGATGGGGGCAAAAAAGAAGGAAGAAGATGTGATAAAGACTATCTTTGATACCCTAAACAGTTGTGTACAAAACAAAACTAGAATACTATAAGAAGGACATATTCAGAAAACAGAAAAAAATGCCCATAAAATTAGAAACAAAGATAAGCAGAAATGAAAAAATCTGAGGATGTCTTCTTCTAGATCGTATAGCGAAGAGACCAAGAATTTAAAATACAGGAAACAAAATATAAAATTAGAAGAAGATCTAACATATGAAAAAAATTAAGAAGTGTAGAAATAAATAAAACAAAAACAGAGGGAGAAAGAATTATCAGAGAAATAATTTAGGAAATTTTCCCAAACTGAAGGACAAGAGTTCCTAGAATATATAAACCTTTTGAGAATCCAGAAGGATGAATGGGAGTAGACTGTCAGGGGCCATTGGTGTGGCTTAGTGGTAAAGTGCTTGCCTAGCATGTACAAGGCCCCGGGTTTAATCCATTGAACCCTTCTCCCGGAAAAAAGGACAAAACAGAAGGTAGACCCCTCAGTAAGCACATCTTTGTAAAAATTCAGCATAATAGTGGCAAAAGAGATTCTATAATCTTCTGAAGAGAAAAAAATGGAATACATACATTGATTCAAGAACCAGAGTGGCTCCAGGCTGTTGAGAACAGCTGCACCCTGGGATGTAGACAATGACAAAGCACTGGCTTCAGAGTTCTGAGTGATGACTCGACTTAGAATTCTGTATTAAGACGGAGACTCAGTCAAGTGTGAGAACAAATTAAAGACATTTTTAACCACTCTCAAAATATTTCCGTGTGACCTTTCCAGGAGCATTACTGGATGCAAATATGATTATATGCAAATGTATACAAATATGTTTATGTATACACTATGCATTCATGTATATGTACAAATACATGTATTCATACATATTTAAGGAAAAGTTTATTTTAGGAAAAGAGTTTGTTATCCTATCAAATAAAACTTTATGAACTGTATAGTGTTATACCCATTTTATAGATGAAACTAAAGCTCTAAAATGTTAATTTGCCCAACATCACACAATGGATATTACTATGCCCATGTCTATGGTGGGTTCTAGGGACAAAATAAGACATTTATTTCATCAATTACAGCTTCAGGGATAGGAGGACAAACAATAGCTAGAGTTTCAGTAGAATACTTGTTTTTATCTCACCCAGAGGAACATTGGTCTATATGTGGGTCTCAAGATGATGGTAGAATGGGATGACTGAGTAATAGAGTGTTTTTTCTTATGCCATTAAGTCTGCAAAACTCCTAGATTTAGCTGGGCACTGTGGCACACCTGTAATCCCAGCAACTCGGGAGGCTGAGGCACAAGGATCGTGAGTTCAAGGTCAGAGGCAACATGCGCAACTTAGTGAAACCTTGTCTCAAAAGAAAAAACTAAAAAGAGGAGCTTGGGATGCAGCTCAGCATAAATAAGAAAAATAAACTCCTAGCTTTCAGTCCTAAAATGACTTCATTAAAAAAATTCACCTTGCAATAGAAGGAACTGTGCTTGCCTTTTGCACCCTTGTGTTTCCTCAGCACTGTAGCTAGCTCATGGAAGCTACTCAATGCCTACATACATAAAGAGTTAATTTATAAAAGTTCATGAAGTGCTCCAAATGATGCATTGCAGAAATTAGCTGTAAGTGGTATAGCATATGACCAGGGTGACTAAATAGAAGGGTCTTGGCAGCATATTTCATGTGAATGGAGACAGAGTCCCTAACTTTTAAGGTTTCTGGGATTGAATAAGCATCATTCTGTGTTATCATCCCCAAGAGTAGTGAACTAGCCCTGCATATTCACTGTCAGGGAAAATGGTAGAATATGAGTAAAAAGCTTGGAGTTTTAATCTGCCCCTGTACTGGAGCCCTGATTCTGTCACTTCATAATTTTGTAGTCTTGGTCCAGATAGCTCACCTCTCTAAGTCTTTCTTTCCTCTTTGACAAAATGAGGATAATAATGGTATCTACTTTGTGGGATGTGGAGAAAAAGTACACATCAAATAGTGTGAGGCTTAATATGTAGTAAGTATTTGATCTATATGCACCACTATTACTACTGTTATTAGAAGAAATCCATACCTTGTGGGCAAATGTGAACTTGATGGAAACTGACTTTATTTAGATTTGGGAATGTTGGGGGAGATATTGTCATTTTCTTGGTAAATCATAACACTGTGACTACAATATCACCCATATGCTATTTCAAATACGAGCTCTTTCCTTTTAAAGTTGTGCCAGAACAGCCTCAAAACTTATCTTGTGTGCAAAAGGGAGAACGTGGGACTGTGGCCTGCACCTGGGACCGAGGACGAGACACCCACCTATACACGGAGTATACTTTACAGTGAGTGAGACACTAGTTCTCTTTCTTTTTTCCAGTGGTCTTGTAGATTATCTCTCAGATGAGCATTGGTAATATCTAATAGCTTTATTTTTACCAGGGAGAAGCAGCAATAGAAACCTCCAGGCAATTGTTGTTGTTCTTGTTGTTGTTAGGTGCCATCGAGTCAGTATCCGACTCATAGTGACCCTACATACAACAGGCGAAACACTATTGTCAGTGCTTCCCTGCTGTTCATAGGGTTTTCAATGGCGGATTGTTTTTTGGGAGTGGGTTGCTGGGTCCTTCTCCCAAACCTACAGCACCTGGTGTTCCCAGGCAGTCTCCCATCCAAGTAATAACCAGGCCCAGCCCTGCTTAGCTTCTGAGATCTAACGGGATTGGATGCCACAGGGCTAAGGCTGCAGGCTTCCAGCAATTAGATACCTAAAAAAAAAAAAAAATTCTAGCTTTCATCAGTAAAACTGGTTCAATCACCTAAACTGTGAAATCTGACATCTTGGTCCTGAGTTCTATCTCAGGATTTTCTTTAGGACATCCAAGGTTCAAATTAGGGCTGGTCTTCCCTGCCCTAGTAGGTTGAACTAACTGTGCGATGCAGTTGTGGACTCTTGAGGTCATGATATGTAAGTAGACTCTTCTTTCTGGCAGCTTTCCATTAGTTTGGAAGAATTTCTTTTTAAGACAATTGGTTGATGTGAGAGTCCTCAAGAAGAGAGAGTCTGGGCCAATTCCATTGTTTGGAGGAGATTCCATATCCCATCCCAGATCCAGCTGATTTGCACTATGCCTGAGTGAGAAGGAGATTGGGACATGCAGTGGGGCTGGGATTCTGGTCGAGCGACTGCTGTACTGGGAGTTGATACTTTTGAACAATGGATGCAGAAGTGGCCATAGATCCTTTGGATAAAGGTTAAAACTCTCCTGAGGAACCAAAACAACAACAAAAGTTTTGTAAATTCAGGTAGTGTAAGCACAGTTACTCATCTATGTAAATAGCCAAAAAAAAAAAAAAAAAAAAAAAAAAAAAAAAAAAAAAAAAAAAAAAAAAAAAAAAAAAAAAAAAAAAAAAAAAAAAAAAAAAAAAAAAAAAAAAAAGAAAGAAAGAAAAAGGAAAAAAAAGAAAAGAAAAGTCTCAGTTGTACTAAAAAGGGAGAGAGGGGGAAAATATGATCCTATTTATGAGAATAGAATACAAATCTTCCAATGGTATATCCCATAAAAATAAGACTGACCTTTAAAAAAAAAAACTGTTCAGGCACTATGTCACATGCCTGTAATCCCAGCTACTCACAAGGCTGAGGCAGGAGGATTACAATTTATGTTAGAGGCTAGAGGCAGCCTATGCAATTTAACAAAACCCTGTCTCAAAAGATAAAGTAAAATAAAATAAAATAAAATAAAATAAAAATAAAGTAAAAAAATAAAGTAGAAAAGGAGCCGGGGTTGCTGCTCAGTGGTGGAGCACTTGCCTAGCATGTGCAAGGCCCATCGTTCGCTCACCCCAGTACTGAAAAAAAAAAGTCGGAATTTTAAGTTTGAACATTTTGTTCTCTTGTACTAAAAGAGAAAGTAGCACATAAACTATCTTGCTAAGGATTATTGTGTTTTGTTTACAGGTTAAATGGACCAAAAAATTTAACATGGCAGAAGCAATGCAGTAATCATTATTGTGATTATCTGAACACTGGAGTCAACCTAACCCCTGACTTACCTGAGTCCAGGTTCACAGCTCAGGTCACTGCCATCAACAGTCTTGGAAGTTCTTCTTCATTTCCATCTATATTCACATTCTTGGACATAGGTACATTTTATTTCACTTTATGTAGGTATCTCGCATTGGAGCATGTAAATTACTTAAAAAATTACTCAAATCTCTGTGTGTATTTGGTTTAAGAGGGACAGAGATTGATGGCAAGTGGCCAATAGTCGCAAGGAAAAGATAGAAGTTATTTCAATGCAAGTATAAGAGCATACAACTCTAGAACCATGCAGAGATGGTGACACAAAATGAGATCTTTAACTTTATTCTCTAGTAGAGACACAAGAGTCCCTGGCTTCAAACCCCATGAAAACAGTGACACCATCAAGTGAAAGAGGGTCCTGGAAGGTCATCCAAGGAGCTTGGCACAGGCCTCTCTTAAAGAGATGCCCTTTACCCTAACAGCTACTCCCGCTGCTCAGAGACAGGTCACATGTGTGCCTATGGGCAGAGCAATGAGATGCAAACTATAACTACCATGTATCAAGGCACAGATGCATCTGACTCTGAAAATACTTTCCTCTACTCCTCTCCTCAGCTTGGGAGCTGGAATGAGCACATGTAAGCACATGTGAGCAAGTATAATTGGCCCAGCTGAACCAGAGGCCATTCTCCAGCATCCTAAATTCTGACCATCCCAGGGGGGCCTGGGCCTCTTGCCTGCCTGAATTCCGGCCTCACATGATGTCTGCCTCCTCCCTTACCACAGGACCTCTTTGCTATGTATTGCCAACTATATGTCTGATCATGGGCACTTACCATACACTTTCCTCCACTCATCTCCCCATTCTGCTTTCCATCTCTTCACACAGATTGTTCATCTCTAAACCACCTTCTCTCCCCCATTCTGTTCTTCTTTTCCTCTTTTCCTTTGTCTTCTGTCCTTTTGTTAGGAATTTTCCTACCATTTCTTCTCCTCTTGTGGCAATCAACATTAGTCTTCTCTGCTTTCTCAGTCATTGGAACTGCTGGGTGTGGCACATTGGTTTTCTTTAAATCATTGCATTAAGTGGAGTCAACATATCCACTGTTGTTAAAATTGAATTTGGATCAAAAGAAATTAGATGAAATCAAATTTTTTAATAGCTCATGTCAGGACGTAAAACAATTTCTGATCATGAAGCCTGAATCACACTCTTTTGTTTGTCCTGGTTACTAGTGAGACCTCTTTCTCCATGGGACATCAGAATCAACTTCCTAAATGCTTCTGTGAGCAGATGTACCCTTCAGTGGAAAGATGAGGGGCGAGTGCTGTTTAATCGACTCAGGTATCGACCCCAGAACAGCACATCCTGGATTATGGTAATGGTCTTTAAGGGGAAGGGAAAAAAACATTAAAGGGACATTAAAGGATTCTTAGCATTGTTGAATAGACTTCTGTCTTTTCATATAAGCAAAATAGGCAGTTTAAGAATATGCAATCTGAAAGTACACACTACAGATCTACCAGTCATGTCCACCTCGATTCATTAAAAAATATCTTAAAAGCTGGGCACGGTGGCATATGCCTATAATCCCAGCTATTCATGAGGCAGAGGCAGGAGGATCATAAATTCGAGACCAGAGGCAGTCTGCATAATTTAGTGAGACCCTGTCTCAAAAAGTAAAAAAAAAAAAAAAATAAAATAAATTTTAAAATTAAAAAAATAAAAATTGGGCTGCGCATACAGCTCAGTGGTCTGGCACTTGCAGAGCATGCAAGCGGAGGGCCCTGGGTTCAACTCCCAATAAGAAAAAAAAAAAAAAAAAGAAGCATTTTAAACCAGGCATGGTTGTTGTTAGGTGCCATCAAGTTGGTATCCGACTCATAGTGACCCTACATACAACAGGCGAAATACTATTGTCAGTGCTTCTCTGGTGTTCATAGGGTTTTCAGTGGCCGATTGATTTTTGGGAGTGGGTTGCCAGGTCCATCTCCCAAGCCTCCAGTACCTGGTATCCCCAGGCAGTCTCCCATCCAAGTACTAACCAGGCCTGACCCTGCTTCTGAGATCTGACGGGATCAGATGCTACAGGGCTACCAGTGCAAGCAGGCATGGTGGTACCCACCTATAATCCCAACACTCAGGAGGTGGAGGCAAGAGGATCACAAGTTCCAGGTCAGCCTGGGCTGCATAGTGAGACTGTGTCTCAAAAAGACAAAATAGAATAAAAATAAAGGAAAGAAATAATCACTGATTTTGAATTTTTAAAGCCACATGCTTTTCCAAACCAATATTAATTTTCCATAATTTACTTTTAGTAAGGAATTTATTTCCCCTCATTCTTCTATCCACTGCCCTATTATTACTTTTTAACATTTTTTAAAAACATATTGGAAAAATAAATATTAGGGAATGTCCATACAGGCTTCTGCAGAACTAAGTATTCCAAAGGCTAGAATTTAGCTCAGTTGGTAGAGTGCTGCTCCACACTATCTGAGGACTCTGGTTCAATCCCCAGCACCACAAAAACAGGAGAAGGATGTGGCAATCCACTCCTGAAGCAATCCAGAAAAACAATCAGTGATTGAAAACCCTATGAGGATTGCTATGAATTGGACCTGATTCAACAGCACCTAACAGCAATAAATATTCCAAAGAAAAGTCCCACAATTTGATATAATATTAAGCATTGCATTCTTATAATAAAAACTGTAAGACTTTGGTTCCTTCCAATGTTTTGTAAAATACAGTGGCTTCTGATAATAATAAAGTATCAGTTTCACATATAGCTGATACTCAAGATGGATAACTAAAAAATTCTTTTGAAGTCAGTTGTATATGTCTGTGTTAAAACACTCATCACATGCTCATTGTAACCAAATAAATAATAATCTCTAGTGTAGAAACTTCTCCAAGGCTCTTTGAAAACTGATAGTTTTTAACCTTTACTCATTTCTCATCTGAGTTCATGACCTACCTAAGAACCTGAATAGATCAATTCTTAGTCCCAGAAGATTTTGTTTCTGTTTTTTAATAATAAACTTATTTTAGGTTAGCATCATGTGTATTGAGTAACCCTATTATTGATATTTCTTCTCATGGAATTGTATATTTGAAGAATAAAAAGGGTCATCTGGTCTAATTTCTTCCTTTTATGTTAAAATTATTTATGTTAATTTAGTATTAATAGGCATTTAAAAAAATATTGTCTATTCCACTATTCCATTCTTCTACAAGAATGACTTATGGGTTCACACAAATGAGTGGCAATATATGGTATTTGTTACTAGACACCGGGAACACTGGGGCACTGTGGAAAGAAGTTCAATAAGGGGCATCAAAAACACAGAGCAGAGAAATAACTTCTGGTTCTCTTTTAACACAGTAGATTAAAATCTGATATATTTCACAGTGATTAGTACAAAATTCCCCCACACATCTGTCAGTTTGCCGCACTGTGGGAGCTTGCGTGTTGCGATGAGGCTGAGAGCTCTGCCACTGTAACCTCGGACATGAGCAAGGTTACCCATGGTGGACAGGTTTTCAGCTGAGCTTCCAGACTAAGACAGACTAGGGAGTAGGACCTGGCGAGCCACTCCCGAAAAAACTAGCCATTGAAAACCCTATGGATAGCAAAGAAACACTGTCAGATATAGTGCCTGAAAATGAGGCCCCCAGGTTGGAAGGCACTCAAAAGACTACTGGGGAAGAGTTGCCTCCTCCAAGTAGAGTCTACTGTGATGACAGAAATGGAGTAAAGCCCCAGGGTGCTCAACTTGCTGATGTGGCACCACTCAAAATGAGGAGAAACAACTGTAAACATCCATTAATAATTGGAACATGGAATGTATGTAGTATGAATCTAGGCAAATTAGAAATTGTTAAAAGAGAAATGGAGTGCATAAACATTGACATTCTAGGCATCAGTGAGGTAAAATGGACGGGCATAGGCCATTTTGAGTCTGACAATCATATGGTCTACTATGCTGGGAATGATAAACTAAAGAGAAATGGGGTTGCATTCATCATCAAAAAAGACATTTCAAGATCTGTCATGAAATACAATGTTGTCAGTGATAGAATAATATCCATATGCCTACAAGGAAGGCCAGTTAATATGACTA